>VUQS01063656.1:19721-33586 GCA_015108495.1 Heterochromis multidens
AAATGAAAGAAATTGTGCCAATCTATGTGAATCTATATGCTATGGCAACCACGGCATCTTAAAGAAACTTAATGTAGTGGTGGTGTACTGTGCAAAAGTCTTGAGTCACCTCTCTCTTTTTTTAATATTTTGCTAGAAAAATGGAAAATAGGTACAGTGGTTTACCTAAACGTGCAAGCATACATGGAAATACAGTTTATAAGACAAAAACAGAGTTTGTACAATTCTAACAAGTTTGAAAGTCAATATTTGGTATGACCAAGATGAGTGAATATCTTCTTAGGCAAGCTTTCATATAATTTCTTTGATTAATTTTCAGGAATAGTTCTCTGGGTTTCTTGAAGGACATTCCAAAGCTTGCTGTCAAGATGTCAACCCTGCTTCAATAATATTGAGGTCCGGGCTCTGGGGAGGCCAATCCATGACTGATTGTGTTCAACTGTGTGTTTTTCGATCCAGGAATGTTTTTACGGCATTGGCAATGTGTTTGGGATCATTGTCGTGCTGAAAAATGAAGCCATTGCCAATCAGACGCTTTCCAGATAGTATTTCATGGTGGATAAAAATCTGACCGTATTTTCTATCTTCATAGTGCCATCAGTTTTGACAAGATCTCCAACACCACTGGCTGAAATGCAGCCCCAACCATGACAGAGCCTCCACCGTGTTTTACAGATGACTATAGACACTCACTGTTGTACCTCTCTCCTGACCTACTCTGTATATACTGACGAACCAAAATTTCAAATTTGAATTCATCACTCCATAAGACCTGTTGCCACTGATTTTCAGTCCAGTTCTTGTGTAATTTGGCATGCTTCAGACTTTTCTCCCTGTCTCCCTTCCTTAAGAATAGCTTCTTAACAGCCAACCTTCCACTGAGACCATTTCTAATGAGGCTTTGGCAAACAGTTGATGGATCAACTGAAGGGCCAGATGCATCTCTCAGGTCCTGTGTCAGGTCTTTGCTGGATTTTTCATACTTCTTAAGGACATGACAGATACTGTTCATCTGTTGTAGATAGTTTTTAGGAATGCCACTTCGTTTGTTCTCCAATTGTCCAGTTTCCTCAGTTTTTTAAGGACATGCTGGAATCCCCTTGTTCACCTTGGAAAATACTATTTTTCATGTCTGTCAAACTATGTTATCTTTGGCATTTTTCATAGATTCAACTAAAGAAATGGGAAGAAATTATGCATTTTTGTGACAGGTTGCTAGTAACAAAGGTGCAATTTAAAATTGGTTCTGTGTAGAGTTGTCTGTTACACAAGAAGTGGTAAAAAAAAAAGATTTGGTCCCATATTCCAAAACTTTGTTTAACCGAACCGAACTATCAGAAAGAAGACAGTGGCTTTCCACATTTACTGGAATTAGTTTTTAGGGCAGTCTGAGTATCTAAAGTGATGAACTATGGCTTTAAATTGGAAGACAGATAGTCTAAGTGTTGTTCTACAGACTGACTGTCAGTCAGACAACTGTCCTGAAGAACAGTGAGGCAAAAATGTCAGGGAAACAAACATGGATATTAAAAATCAGCCAGTATTGAGGAACGGTCACATCCAGGCAGAATCATTGACAGAAACTCAGAAAGATCATTTAGGAAAATGGGACAGTTCAAAAGAGTTTATAACAACATTTAACCCTCAAAGATAGTAAAAGAAAAGTTATAGCCTTTATAGAGAAACTTTACACAGAAGTGAGGAAACTTTATTTATTTATATTTATTTTATTTGTATTTATTTAATTAATTTATTTTTTGTTGTTTCTGGGTTACAGTGATTGTGTCTATTACTGCTGTTTGTATTATGATCCATATTCTTTCAGTACAATTTTAGTGATTTTATATAGTTTAATAATTAATCAATTAATTGGGACTTCATGCATTATTTAATTAAGAAAATATTGTAAAAAAATATAAAGAAGAACAAAAGTGTCCCAAAATGTGCTGCATCTATTTACAATTTCCAGTTCACTTTGTCTGTAATCCTTTGCTTCAACAATTTGCTGTTTGTTCCCTTGCTAACAGTCAGTCTTAGTCATTCATAAATAAGTTAATTGAGTCTAACTGCTGTTGATACATTTTCTGTCAATCAAATAATTAATTCCTAGCCATTGATAAAAAGCCGACAGAGTCAAGACTCTCAAAACACTGACTGGCTAAGTGTAAACACTAGCACTGGCTAGGTATAATTTTCAGCCCATTCATTTCAGTGTTCACAGGTCAGGGAAATGCTTCTAAATATACAGACAATAGTTTGAAGTTATTATTTTTATAAGGTTCTAATAAAGTGAGCAAACATCTGTCACATCAGCCTGACTATACCATAATTTCCAGTATTACAAAAAGATTTGAATTTTCAGGTTCACAAAATCTACAAATGGAGCTTTTGAGTTGCTCTCTGAACACCTGAATAGTGCACAGCTGTCAAGGACTGCTTCAGCTTTCAGAGAGAAGGGAACATAAAAGAAGTGCTGGCTACAATGTAATAGTTCTACACTAGGGATAACTTAAAGTAGTTCAAAGTGCAACAGCATGTCTCTCTGTGAAGACTATCTAAGGCAGTTAGGAGAAAATGTACCTTACAGCTTTTGCTATGAGTTCATGCTGACTGACCACAGAAATAGAGCCAGAATTTGCTACAAGTCAGTCAGTGCATATGCCCCACAAGCTAGATTTTAGTTAGAAGAGAAATAAGAATCAAGAGGAAGTTGGATGAAGTGGTAGTGAGTGTCGTGAGGGGGAAGAGAGTGTTGATTGGAGCAGACTTCTATGGACATGTAGGTAAAGGGAACGAAGATGATAAGGAGGTGTTGGGTAGGTATGGTGTTAAGGAGAGAAATTCAGATGGAGAGATGGTGGCAGATTTTGGGAAAAGGCTGGAAATGGCTGTGGTGAACACGTACTTCAAGAAGAGGGAGGAACACAGTGTGTCGTATAAGAGTGGAGGAAGGTACACACAGGTGGACTACATCTTGTGCAGAAGCTGCAATGTGAAAGAGACAGGAGACTGCAAGGTGATGTCAGGGGAGAATGTAGCTACCAAGACGACCAAAGAACCAAGAAGAGGAAATGAGTAAAGGCAGAGGCAAGGATTAAATGGTGGAAGTTGAAGAAGGAAAAATGTTGCACAGCATTCAGGGAGGAGTTCAGACAGGCTCTGCGTGGTAGGGAAGAGTTATCAGATGACTGGGAAAGGATAGCTGTAGTTCTGAGGGAAACTGCCAAGGAGGTATTTGGTGTATTCTCTTGACAAAGGATAAAGGACAAGGAGACTTGGTGGGGGAATGAGGAAATACAGTAAAGTATTCCAAGGAGGAGTTTAGCAAAGAAAAAGTGGGACAGCCAGGGAGATGAAGAAAGTAGACAGGCATACTGGGAGACTAGGCATACAGCACAGAGAGAGAGGTTAGACGTACAGCAAAGAGAGAGGTGGCAAAGGCAAAGGAAAAGCCTTATAGTGAGTTATATGTGAGGCTGGACACAAAGGAAAGAGAAAAGGACTTGTATAGATTGGCTAGGAAAAGAGAGTCAGCTGGAAAGGATGTGCAGCAGATTAGGGTGGTTAAGGATAGAGATGGAAATGTACTAACAAGTGAAGATGGAAGGAGTACTTTGAGGAGCTGATGAACGTGGAAAATGAGAGAGAGAGGACAGATGGAGGAAATTTAGTGAATCAGGAAGTGCAGAGGATTAGTAAGGAGGAAGTGAAGCCAGCTATGAAGAGAATGAATTCTGGAGAGAAGATGTCTGAGAAATGGAGAAGAAGTGTACTGATACTGATTTTTCAAGATCAAGGGTGATGTGCAGAGCTGTAGTAACTACAGAGGGATATACGCCATACCATGAAGCTACGGGAAAGAGTTGTTGAAGTTAGGTTAAGAAGAGTGCTGACAATTAGCAGGCAGTAGTATGGCTTTGTGCCAAGAAAGAGAAGTACAGATGCGCTGTTTGCTTTGAGATGAGTGTTGAAGGAGAAGTATAGAGAAGGTCGCTAGGAGCTGCACTGTGTCTTTGTGGATCTACAGAAAGCATATGATAGGGTGCCAACATAGGAACTGTGATACTGCATGAGGAAGTCAGGAGTGACAGAGAAGTATGTGAGGCTGGTGCAGGACACTTATGAAGACAGCGAGATAGTGGTGAAGTGTGCAGTAGGAGTTACAAATGAGTTCAAGGTGGGGGTGGGATCATATCAGGGTTCGGCTCTGAGACCCTTCTTGTTTGCAATAGTGATAGACAGAGCCTGGAGAGGTGGAGGTATGCACTACAGAGAAGAGGAATGAAAGTCAGTAGAAGCGAGATAGAATACATGTGTGTGAATGATAGGGAGACAGGTGGAAAGGTGAAGATGCAAGGAGTAGATATAGTGAAGGTAGATGAGTTTAAAAACCTGGGGTCAACCATCCAAAGCAACAGACAGTGCACAAAAGAGGTCAGGACATTTGTGACAGAAGGATACCTACAAGAGTGAAAGGGATAGTTTACAAGATGGTAGTGAGACCTGCTATGAAGTATGGTTTGGAGACAGTAGCACTAACAAAAAGACAGGATGCAGAGCTGGAGGTGGCAGAGTTGAAGATCTTAAGCTTTTCATTAGAAATGACCAGATTGGACAAGATTAGAAATTAGTATATCAGAGGGACAGGTTGAGCAGTTTGGAGACAAAGTTAGAGAGGCAAGGTTGAGATGGTTTGGACATCTTCAGAGGAGGGACAGCAGATATGGTGGACAAAGGATGTTGACTATAGAGCTAAAAAGAATGGTAGAAATAGGGTGCAATTTTTCGTGCTGTTGAAAAACCAAGACAGTGGTATCAAATGGTTCACAAGTTCAATGTGGTGCTAGTTAAGTTTCATTCTACAGTGTGCTGAAAAAGTATTTTCCCCCTTTCTGATTTCTTTTTTTCTTTTGCTTATTTGTCACAAACATAGCCTGAGTAAATAGAAAATACAGTTTTCAAATGATGATTTTATTTATTAAGGGAAAAAAAACCTTTCCAAACCTACCTGATCCTATATGAAAAAGTGGTAGCCACACCTAGGCGTGATTACTGCCAAAACTGTTGAATCAAGAAATCATTTAAAATAGAACCTGTCTGAGAAAGTGAGAAGGCTAAAAGATCTCAAAAGGCAACAGATCATGCCACGATCTAAAGAAACCCAAGTACAGATTAAAAACAAAGTAATTGACATCTATCAGTCTGGAAAGGGTTACAAAGCCATTTTGAAGGCTTTGGGACTCCAGCAAACCATGCTGAGACCCACTGGAGAAAACAGTGGTGAATATTCCCAGGAGTGGCCGGCCTACCAAAATTACTCCAAGAGCACATCGACAACTCATCCAGGAGGTTACAAAGGAACCCAGAACAACACCTAAAGAACTGCAGGCCTCACTTGCCTCAGTTAAGGTCAGAGTTCATGATTCAACAATAACAAAGAGACTGGTCAAAAACGGCATCCATGGGAGAGTTCCAAGGAGAAAACCACTGCTGACCAAAAAGAACACAAAGGCTCGTCTCACATTGGCCAAAAAACGTTTTTATGATCCCAAAACTTTTGGAAAAATATTCTGTGGACAAGGCACAAGTTTAGCTTTTTGGAAGGTCTGAGTCCTGTTACAACTGCTGTAAAACTAACACAGCATTTCACATAAAGAACACCAAACCAACAGTCAAACATGGTGGTGGTAGTGTGATGGTCTGGGGCTGCTTTGTTGCTTCAGGACGACTTGCTGTAATTGATGGAACCATAAATTCTGCTCTCTACCAGAAAATCCTGAAGGAGAATTTCCAGCCATCAGTTCATGCCCTGAAGCTCAAGCGCACTAGGGTTATGCAGCATGACAATGATCCAAAACACACCAGCAAGTCCACCTCTGAATGGCTAAAAACATCCAAAATGAAGGTTTTGCAGTGGCCTAGTCAAAGTCTGGACTTAACCCTCTGGGGTTGATGGACGCATCGGCATGTCCGAATGACATTGCCGATTTAAGATGATGTGGCAGCAAGACGCAGCCTTGCTGAGTCTCCGTTTCAACTTGTGTCAAAAGTGCAGACTACATACCCTACTGATACACATACATCAGTTTTTAAATTGTGTTGATAGGCCAAGTAAAACCAGAGTTATGATAAATAATTTATGCCATACTTTTTTTCTGAATACTGTCATCATGTTTAGTGCAGAGAAGACTGCAGAGAAGTGTAGAGAAGACAAGGTAAAAACTGGATTTTCGAAGGAAAATCCCATAGAAACCCCTTTCCTATTGGTGGAAAAATTCACCACATCAACCAATCCATTTTTTGGAGTGGCACAAATAATTTGTGTGGCATTTTATTGTGACACCTGGTTGTTTTGTACATAGCTGTAAATAGTTGTACAAAAAACGCCTGAGGCATTGGCTGCATTTGTATGTAAATAGTTGTATATAACTTTGTTGTATGCAAAATTTGTACATACGTTTTTGTAATTTACAATTTATATTTGCATTTCAAGTTATTGAATAAAATTATTCGTTAAACATGTTTGTGGTTTTCACAGTAGGGGACAACAGTTAGGGGACAAATATGCAAAAAAATAAGAAATCAGGAAAAGGACAAATACTTTTTCACAGCACTGTACATTTCTCAAAAAGATGCCACTTGAAATGTAATGGCATGACTCACAGAGGAGAAAAAAAGCATCTCCTGAAGAAGACTCATCCTAACACAGCAGGCAATTTTATGCCTTAAAACTGAGCTGAAGGTGCAGTGCTTAACACTGCCACAAACACAAGTTAGGCTCCTTTAAATGTTCACTGCAGGATGTTCACCCACAACCCAGCATGCACAGCACACACAAGTATCTCTTATAAACCAAAATTATATCCAGTGCTCCATAAATATGGAACAGTGCTAGAGTCAGGCAAGAGAGAGAATAATGACACCAGAATGACAATCTACCCTGACAGAGGAAGTGGACAGAAACAAGCAAGTCCAGATGATAAGGATATCACAGCAACAGAAACAAGAGTGCTCATCTCAAGAACAGTTGCTATGAAAATAACTATCTGCAACAACAATACAACAGTTTGCTTATTTTATTTTTTTCAGTCCACATAGCAGAACTCGTCTTCCTGGGATGCTCACAAACATTACTATCACCACAGCATGTGACATTTATATAAATACATTAATTTAAAGTAAAACACACCTACAGTACAATCAACAGTAGACTCTCAAGGTTGATAACCCATATATGTATTCAGATGAAAACAAGAAGCACTCCACAAAAGTCGGGTTCATTAGCTACCTCTAATGATAGCTAGTGGATTGTCCTTGCTTGCAGGCTTGCTAGCACCTTTCTAGCGGGCAATAATAAAGAACATCTAATAAAGGACCTTATTTTCAGATTTTGAAAACTTGAACCTTCAAATGTTTATTTTTTATGTAAATCAAACTGCCTTAGTTCCTTCCTGGCTGCAACACAGGACAGACTGTAATGTGATAACAATATTAAAGAGTGACCCTGTACAGTTTGCTAATGCTGTGTCACTGATATAACTTAACAACATTTGAATGCAACAGAACCATTGTTAATGTTATTAGCCCCACCTGTGCATTCACTGTCAAATCAAAAAATGGTCTAAACAAAGTCAAGTAATGTCATCCCATGAAAAGATACTCTTAAAAAACTCTTGTGTATTATTATCCCCACACTACTCCTTTTATCCTTTGGGTAAGAGACAGTGGTGATGGCAAGCCTTGTTATGTATGCAGAAGTACGATAACTTTAATGAAACATTAACCCTATCCAACAATTTAGACAACATTAACTTAATTATAGTGTATGGTCCATAGCTAATTAGGAATAAATTATGCACCCACTCAGCAATAATAATCATGAAATACTGATGGGGGCCGCAGGCCTGGGCCCACTCCTTTCATTCACTCTGACATCCCTTTTTCCCATTTGGCAAATTTGGCACTTTTAGTTGTTGTAGAAGTAACTCTGGAGTCCATTAAATGTGCTGACATATGGAGTGAAGAGAGACACTGGGGCGTCTTCAGCAAAAATTGAAAGAGTCCTTACCTTACCTGCTTTGCACATGCACAGAAGTTATCCACTGAGGACAACAATAGCTCTGTCTGTGCATATTTTATGACAAAGATGAAAATAGTTGACTAGAAACACCAACAACAGCGACTCAAAACTGCATGAAGCAGATCTAATTGCCTGCTTAGACAGCCTCATTCCTATGCAGCTGGCTTTGGAGAATACTAATCTGTACCTGGAAGCACTGAAATTTTAAAATTGTGTTTGTGTGTGTGTGTTTTGAGTATATTAGGAAGAAGCAAATCCTGATACTACTGGTGCTGATACAACAAATATAATGTATGCACAGGGATTTTTCATTTCTTTACTTTCTGCTTGCATATTCTTTTAACTATGCAACTAAATGAATCAGAATTAGACTTTTCCTTTCTTTGTGTGAGGATGAAGTTCTAGTTTCAATAGATAGGCTGACTCAGAACAAAGAAGAAGATAAAGAGATAATGAGTGGGAGACAAAATCTATTTAAGGGACATCAAAGATCTAGAGGGGTTAGATCAATCTTTTGCCAACGGACAAGTTTTATAATTACTGATAGAATACAAAAGGCATTATTTAGAAGTTCATTGTATGAGTCATAAAAATCTCTTGAAACATAAAGTGGTAAAACCATGTCTTACATATCCATGACACTGAAATTCTACACTTTTATTTTATTTCAGGGTGGTATTCAAATCCATCCATCCATCCATCCATCCATCCATCCATTTTCTTCTGCTTATCCCATTCTGTCATAGGGGCGTGGGTTGGTCCTGTGTCTCTGTTTCCTCCCAAATGGGCGGAGCTCCCAGTTCCCGCTCCTCAGCCTGACACACCTGATGATCATCGTCGTCATTAACGCCAGTTCAAAAGGACCAGCTGTTCCACCAGTCTCTGCCAGATAGTCTGCCTCTCTCAAGTGGTAACAGGCCAAACCTAACCTCTCTGCAAAAACCTGTGAACTCCTGTCCTTATGCGTTCTTCCTGTTTTCTAGCTCACTCTCTGTCAGGCTGAAGAACTGCATCATCTACTGCAATCCTGCCAGGGTATCCCAGCTGGCTTTTCCATTCACCTGGTACTCACCTCTGCTGCTACGCCTGCCTGCTCACCCTCCACTGATAGTACTCACCTGTTCACCAATCTGTGCCCTGCCGCTTGCCTCCTCCCTCTGTGGATCATTCCTGGATACCAAGTAAGCTCAGATCCTCCTCCCATAAATACCTACCACTGTCATCTGTACTTCGTGGTGCTAGATCTAACTCTCCTCTCCCTCTCTAGTGGATTCCCTGCCTTCTCTGGACCCAGAGGACCTCTTCTCAATACTCCCTGTGTTCACCTTAACTCTGAGTTCAATAAAAACTATAAACTCTTTTTCATGCCTGATTGGTTCTGCATTTTGGGTCCAACCTTCACATTCAGGGTTGTGAGGGTCATAGGGCAAGAGGCAGGGTACATCCTCAACAGGCTGCCAGTCTATTGCAGGGCTAACACAAAAAGAAAGAACCATTCACACTAACATTCACACCTACAGCCAATTTAGGATCACCTATTATCTTAACCCATGCATTTTTGTGACTGACTGTGGAAGGAAGCTGGAGTGCCCGCAGAGAACCTAAGCAAGCATGGGGAAAATAGACAAACTCCACACAGAAAGACCTGAGCCAGCCAGTGTATTTGAATCCAGGATCTTCTTGCAGTGAGGCTCCAGTGCTAACCATCACACTGCCTATGAATAATATCACCTCATTAAAAGAAAACTTACAAACTCACTGGCCATTTTAATAGGTACACCTTGGTATTACCAGGTTTAAACCACTTTGCTTTAATTCTTTGTGGCACAGATTCAACAAGGTGCTGGAAGCAGTCCCCAGAGATTTTGGTCCACACTCGTGATAGCATCACACAATTACTGCAGATTTGTCTGCTACACATCCATGATGTGACTCTCCCGTTCTACCAAATCCCAAAGGTGCTCTATTGGATTGAGATCTGGTGACTGTGGAGCCCATTTGAGTATACTGAACTTATGTTCAAGAAATCAGTTTGAGATGATTTGAACTTTGTGACATGGCAGCCATCAGAAGATGGGTACACTGTAGTCATAAAGGCATGAACATCAGCAACAATACCCAGGTTGGCTGTGATGATGATGGGCAATTGGCACTAAGAGGCCCAAAGTGTGACCTTACTATCTGAATGTCACAGCAGAAATCGAGATTCATCAGACCAGGCAACGTTTTCCCAATCTTCTGTTGTCCAATTTTGGTGAACCAATGACAGGAGTGGCACTTTTGTGGTCTTTTGCTGCTGTAGCCCATCTGCTTCAAGGTTCAATGTGTTGTGTTCGCCCAGAGAACTGCTGCTCACTGAATAGCTTCTCTTTTTCGGACCGTTCTCTATAAACCCTCGAGATGGTTGTGCAGGAAAACCTCACTAGATCAGCAATTTCTGAAATACTCAGGCCTGCCGGTCTGGCACCAACAACCATGCCATGTTTAAAGTCACTTAAATCAGATTTCATCCACATTCTGATGCTCAGGTTGAACTTAGGCAGGTCATCTTGACCATGTCTACATGCCTAAATGCATTGAGTTGCTGCCATGTGATTGACTGACTATATATTTGCATTAACTAGCAACTGAACAGGTGTACCTAACAAAGTGGCCGGTGAGTGTATGTTGCAATTTAGTTTCAACAAATAAGATAGGGAATGACCAGGGACGTTTCTTTAAATGGTAGCATGGGGTGACCAAGAACCTTACAACGCTTAATATTGTTTATTCTATTCAATAGTACACAGCTGTTATTTTAATCAAACCACTGTCAATGAGGGGGAGTATATTTATAAATACTTGTCAGGTTGTCGGGTTGTTTTGGATCTATAGCTAGCACAAGAGCTTGTAGTGTAGATGGTTATAAGTGAGTCATTTTGTTAGAATAACCCTAATTAGAATGGTCACTGGACAAAACAGATGATGGGTTTCGTCCTTGGCCCAACTGGCCGCGGTGCATGGCTGCCCCTCCCTGAGCCTGGTTCTGCCGGAGGTTGCTTCCTGTTAAAAGGGAGTTTTTCCTTCCCACTGTCACTAAGTGCTTACTCATATGGAGCCGGGTGATTGTTGGGGTTTTCTCTTCTCTCTGTATTATTGTAGGGTCTTATTGGGGTTTCTTTCTAATATTGTAGGGGGTTTAGCTTACAATATAAAGCGCCTTGAGGTGACTGTTGTGAATTGGAGGTATATAAACAAAACTGAATTCAACTGGCCTCTACAGTGTGAGCAGAAAAGCTACAGGTTCTGGCTATGAAGGGAAGAGTAACAGTCAGTCTCATACTAAACCAAATATCAACTGAGTACACAAGCCACTACACCCTCAATGTATACCCAATATTCTTTCAGTGATTAATACTGCTCAAAGTCTGATGATATGGTGACTACAGGTGTTAACGCAGCAGGCACTCAATAACATTGTAGTCGTACTTGTCAGTCATAACCTTGGTCACCTTGTTTGCTAACCAGATTGTTTCTTCTGTTTTGAACTTCCCAGCTCAAATGTTTGCATTGTCCAGGCACCTTCTAACTGTTCAAAAGCACAAATTTCAGTGTCAGTTTTGTTAAACTTTTATTGCACATGCAATAAAATTCATTGATTTCTGCAATTCAATTCAAAATGACCACCAGTCATTGTACCAGAATGCATGAAGAGGCTATTTTTGACACAGAACTACTGCCAGCCTGGACCTGTCCTTCATTTTGCTTTAAAGCCGCAAAGAGTACTTGTGAAAGTTAACATGTCTTTTTTATTTGCAGTTCACTGTAACCATGTTACAGGAATTTTGAGCACTGGCGTTTTTAACATTCTAACACTGCCATTTGGCGCTTCTAGCAGTGCCGTGTGACACTTTGTGTTGGGTGTTTTGGGGCATTCACTCTTTGTTCTAATTGTATTATTGATAAAAGGAATTGCTTGAATGTTGTTTTTTTCCACTTTGCTTCTCAGTTTTAGCTTCAGGGAATTGTTTACAGGTGAACACTGAAACAGTCAAGGTTAAACCATGATAGAAAAATAGGACAAGACCAATTTGTTGCTTTTTTAACAACTTGAAACCAAAATGTCCCAAGAGTCATGTTGGGTTTCCATGAAATGAATGAATTTTATTAAAATGATTAACAAATATATGGGAGCTGACTGCAAGTACATGCACAGATAAACATTTTTGCTTGTGTAACTGTTTTGTATCTTTACATTTGCAATACTTCTTGACTATTTGGAAAAGACCTCTAGATTACTATGTGTGCTTGAAAATGAGTATTTCTGGAGATTCTTTTGCAGCAACTAACATTACAGAATTGTTTTTAATTGGGCTGAGAATAAAGCATCCGTGCAGCCAAGTGTGGAGGAAAGTGAATTATGGTCTTAGGTTAACAGAACATTTTGAAAATGACATTTTGAAAATGTTGCTGCCTTTTTCTCTTGTTTATCATAATGGAATAATGTCTCTCAGTTTCATCAACTGTAACCTCTATCTCTCTTCATTTCAGCAAGGCAGAGGTGCACGTAGGAGGCATGGGAGTTTGTGGGGACGACGGTATGAGTGCAAAACTTAAAAAATTAATCATAATAAATGTATGGTAGAAAAAGACAATAATGAAGGAAGACATGCATAGTTTATACATGCATTGTTGAGATTTCACACTAATATCACATTCACACTAACTTTGTTTTATTTATTGTTCACAATCCAATAATCTGTCAGGAAAATGTGTATACCTATCACTGGATTTATCCTTTATGTGTTGCAAAGGCCTCATGTATTCCAATGTTACTTTTATAACACTGCTTGTATTATATACTCTGTTATTGATAACTTTTGTCCAATGAGTTGAAAATGTCTCCAGGTTCTCTGGAGTTTTCCAAAGGGCATTCATGATGTTGTCAATGATTAAACCTGTGGTGGCATTCAGTGACTCGCTATGATTTCTTCTCAGTAATAAAACTGTGAGAGATAAACATTTAGAGATAAAATATATACGCAGCAGGGCATTGAGCACAGTGCTGCAGTGACTTGAACACATAATGCTTCATTTTCAGGCCTCATTTTTATTGAAGAATAAATATTACAGAAGAATGTATATACAGTCCTGATCAAAAGTTTAAGACCACTTGAAAAATGGCAAAAAATCATATGTTGCATGGTTGGATCGTAACAAGGTTCCAAGTAGAGCTTCAACATGCAACAAGAAGAAATGGGAGAGAGACAAAACATTTTTTTGAGCATGCAATTTATTGAAAACAACGCTTAAACTTAAACAGGCTGTTTCGCAGCTGATCAAATGTTTAGGATCACACCTCCAACAAAACCCGTAAACCCCCCCACAACAGAAATCAAATTTCCAAACATGAACTCAGTAATGAGTAGCTCCACCGTTATTGTTGATCACTTCAAAAATTTGTTGCGGCATGCTTGATGCAAGCGTTTCCATGAGGTGAGTGGGAACATTTCTCCTAGTGGTGAAGACAGCCGCACGAAGGGCATCTACTGTCTGGATCTGTTGTCCATTTTTGTAAACTTCCCTTGCCATCCATCCCCAAAGGTTCTCAATTGGATTTAGATCAGGGGAACATGCAGGATGGTCCAAAAGAGTGATGTTATTCTCCTGGAAGAAGTCCCTTATCCTGCGGGCATTGTGTACTGTAGCATTGTCCTGTTGAAAAACCCAGTCGTTACCACACAGACGAGGGCCCTCAGTCATGAGGGATGCTCTCTGCAACATCTGGACATAGCCAGCGGCCGTT
>VUQS01063760.1:21196-33518 GCA_015108495.1 Heterochromis multidens
TATTATTCTGTCTCTCACTGTTCAAATACACCTACCATTGAAATTATAGACTGGTCATTTCTTTGTTAGTGGGCAAACTTACAAAATCAGCAGGGGTTCAAATAATTATTTCCCCCACTGTACCTACTCCCTGCTACGTGTTTGATGGAGTGGTAAAAAAGCACCCTTTTTTTTTTTACCAAATTATGAAATGAAATTATGAGAAGACCTTCAGAGTGAAGATTAGCCAGTCATGGTGGTTAAATTCATCTTTGGCACAGCTGGTCTCCAGACTCCCTCAGTTCAGAGGGACGGCAGACTTCTGCCACTGTTGCTGTTGCTAAACTCAGCTTAACTGATGAATGGCTGTAGCACTAATACAATTTAAAAAAGGACCGCTTGATAATTTGCCCCATAATTCATATGAGCTCAGAGCAGACAGTAACGACCCATTAGCTAGAGACTGTAAGGCTGATAAAACAAAAAACTCTGGAAATTACCATCCTCATATCTCTATCATTTTCTCTCCTTCTAGTACTTCATCTGTTTTTTGGGTTTTTTTGTTTTTTGTCTCTCCTCAGACTGAGTCCCAATGACCTGCAGATTTTGGTGGGACACGCATGGCGCTCGCTGACCTGCCAATCAACTGACCAACCAACCTACCACGGCGCAGTCACTTTCCTCTGGTCCCGCCCTTCATCTTGCCCACCGCAGCACCGAACTGACCGATCGCTTCCCAGTGTTTCTCTGGGATCCACCTGCCAGCTTCCTGCTACCAACTCTGACCTTTGGCCCTTCGTCACCCTTGGGTTGCCCTTTTGGCCCTACCTACCACAGAGAAAAGTAATTGCTGTTTGTCCATGTTTCTCTGTGCAGGTTTCCACCAGCTATTCCACTGATACCATTTCCTTGTAAGCACTGACTAAGGTCATTCCAACCTTAAAGCCCAAATGTAACAACCCCAAAGCAATAATCTCACAATCAATCAGTGCTCTATTAAGCATCTTGACCATAGCCACTTTTTCTCATAGAATGTTCAACCTACCAGTCGAAACAGTTGCCTCAGATCACAGTAATGGAGCTTTGTTCGAGACCCTCTGGCAGGTTTTGACATTTAAAAACCAAACCAACAAAAATATCACCACTCACAGTCTCATTACAGGTCATTCTACAATTCATCACACATCACTTCTCTTGGTATCAGTGCACCAGTTTGTCTCCTCAGAATTCCTCACAATAACGATTCCTTGAATTTTAATATTATGATACTCACGGTTAGTAGTGATGGCTGCAAAGAGCACAAAATGAATTTATGATGAACATGAATAGAGAAGTCTGGAAACAAATCTAAAGATGGATTTTAAAACCAGTGCATAAGTTTCTCGAAAGTAAGATGGTTTTAGTACAATTGCAATCATTCAGTGATGTGACTAGTGCATCATGAAGGCAGTAAGACGGGGGATACAGGAGCTCTCCTGATACCCGGGGTGGTTTTGGCTCAAAAAGGATTTGGCACCAAAAACAGGTATTTGATCTCAGAGCCAAATGTTTTTAAAGTTAAGATCGCTCTAATTGACCTTGAAGGAGTGAATACAAAATCAGGCAGAAGGAATGATGTTGAAGAGGATAGTATTAAACCTTGAAGTTAAATCGCTAGCTGTGGATCCATGCACTGTATAATGTATGTAGCACTTATGGTGGACAGTGTCAATCACAGTGTCACAGGCTGCTTTATAACCATTCAGTCACACCAGCACATTAAATGTCTACATTTCAGAGCAAAATCATTACAGTATAGATCTGTGGAATTGTTATGTTCTATGGTTGGCCAAATGGTTTCCAAAAAGTTCACTCCTGGTTCCTTGCAAATTTTCACCATTGACCAATAGCAAGCCGTCTTGACAATGCTGAAAGAACAGAGTGAGAGTTTTCAATTGAGGAAGCTACCGTAGGGATCCAGCTGTTTTTCAGCATCAGCTTTTATTTCACCCTGGTGTGTTGGGGAGCTTTTTTTCCCCTTTTCTCAGTAGGTGATTGAAATTATAGGGCACAATCACTGGCACAGTATAAAAAAATGTAGGAGTTCAGAAACCTAACACTAGCATGCTTTCTGTACAAGCCACCTACAGTATTCAGTCATTTGAATATTTGTTAATATTTGTTCATATATCAGGTTATATTAGCATAATATATAATAAGTTTGACCTACTTTAGGAAAAATTAGTATGATTCTGTTTCACTGTCTCAGTTACTTACTGTCCACATTCTCCAGAGGAAGCTGAATAGTTTGATTTACAACCTCTTTTCCCAAAACAGTCAGAAGGCTTTGTAGCTCATTTAAGTGCTATGCTTGATTTGAAAATGTTCATTTGAAAGCGTACTGTAGAGATATTTACTAAAGTTGAACTAGGATTGGCTGCATTGAGTCAATGTTAGCTTTATTTAACCAGGCAAATCATTAAGAACACTTTCTTATTTAAAATGGAGGCCTTGGTAAAAGCAAAACCTTTTGAGTAGCTAAAAAGACATTTTAAAAGGTAAAAGAACATCACTACACACCTGAAAACATTTCAACACACCCAATGGTGAAACGCTGCCCCATGGTGGTGGATGTTTTACTTAAAATTTTCACTAATTACAAAAAATACCTTTAAGAGAAGAGGTGGGAAACATGCCCATGATCCAGCTTTTTTTTTTAAACATACTGCTGACATTAAAAAGCTGAATGGAGATTTTTTTTTTTTTATTCCTTTGAAATGTTGGCTTTTGTATTTGTTAAATATAGTATTTCAGTGCTTTTGCAAATCATTGCATTCTGCATTTATTTACATTTTACACAATGCCAACTTTTTGGAAATGAGGTTGCAGATCAGTCCTGGTCACATAGTTTTAGCACAACTCCACAAAGTAGTATGATATATCAGCACTGCGGTCACTTTGTTTTGGAATGATGAAGGTATTAAAATAGTAGCTTAATCAACAACTATTTCATGACTTACAGCCCTTACCTTTATCTGTAAATAAGCTCACACTCATGTTTGACCCTTTGCGTGACATCAGCTTTGAGGGGCACTAAACGTAAAAATCAGCATCATTGTTTGGTTCCCGCACTGATATCAACCACACTCACACCCACTCATTCACCTGCAACCCTCATGAGGGACCCCAGCAGTCACCCTGAGCTGTGCCAACTATTTACGGTTATTAGACAGACATTCCTCACCGTGCGCTTATGTGGCATTTCCTGGTCATGTGGTTGACCCCAGTGGAGAGGGTTGGGGCTGCAGAGCCACAACCTCTTGTTAAATCCTCCCTCCTGCTGGTGCTTTGTAGAACCCACTCCATAAAACCTGCTAACTCTAGTCACACATATACACATAAGCACAGACTGATACAGGAAAGCACACATATGCTTGCTGGTGTGCACACGCACACACACACACACACACATACACACACAAAGCAGCACCCAAAAAATGGAGGTAGTGTGCTGATCACAAAAGCATTTCTCTGTTCTGGAATGAAAGCATCTCTTTCTTGTTTTTTTGGTGGTCTATGCTGATATTGTTCAAATAGTGATGAGCTGTGTCAGTGTGGTGTTCCTATTATACTGTTTTCATCATGGTCTCACCTCATTGCACCTCCTTCTCATCTGTCACCTCTTCCTGTGTCTCACTCCAGTTCTCTGACAGCAATACAGTGATGTTAGTAGGAAAGGCCTCCAGTTACCTGCAGATACACAGGGCGTACAGACAGAGAGAGATCAACAGATAACCACTGATCTTATCTAGTAGTTAGGGGAGGAGCGAGTTCACTTAAATGAAATAATGCATTCATGGCAAATGTAACGGTGGAATTTTCTTTGTAACTTTGTAGTGATTTACTTATACTAGACTCTGTCTAGTAGATTGAACTTACTGAGAGCTACTATTTAGCCACTGGTTGTGACTACTCACAGTAGCAGATGGCAGATAAATTAGTTTACCCTACGTCAGTAGTGTAACTAGAAGGAGGTAAATAATTTCTTTAAAAGCTTCGGTGTTTAGTTTGTATGATGGGTTTTTTTTTCTTAAGTTTTGTTTGTTTGTTTTGTATAGTATATCACTGGATATGCAAAAAACTCAAAGGTAAAAAAAAATAAAACATTTAAAGTACACTGGACAGCGGGAACTGCCCAGCTCCGAAATGCCATGAATGCAGCAGTATTTCAGCCAAGCACATCCAAGAGTGGCCTGCAGATACTATAGTGAGGCCCACTGAGTGGAGTCTAAAGTCACCTTTCTTGTGAACTAATTGGTTTTTATAAACCAGAAGTCTACATTGTAAGCTTTAAAATATTTAAAGGGTCACAGTACACAAAAATAATAATAATAATAATTGCTTACTGCTTTATAAGAAATAATCAACTGAAAGCCAAGTGTGCTCATTTTCCAGGGTTTAGTTTTTTAAGTGATTCACAGTAGAAAGAAGATGCAATTCCAGATGCTATGTGTTACCTTAAGAAATCACCCAATGTCAGTTTTAGGTTAATTTTAGATTCGAATAAGCCGACACTGTGATGTGACTTTGATTTGTACACCAAAAGCATTGTTCTGTATTAACCCAGTAATATGACCAGGCCCCGTGTGCTCAGTGTGCATTTAAAGGCTGGGATGGTCTCTGCTGAAAACACTGAGGGATTAGTGACATGTCTTTGGTGTGCTCCCATAGTTGTCAGATGTGTGAAGTGTTACTACTGCATCCATCCTGTAGAGAGCGCTGCTTAGCCTCTGGAACACTGATAGTCTGGCTCTTAACAAAGGCTGAGTGAGAAACCTTACATCACCATTAGAGACGCTGCAGAAGACTTCCATTCTGTCCTCATTTAAGCTACCACTATATTATTGTGTCTGGAACACTGAATACTATTATAATCATATGAATTATGTACAGTTCCCCTAAAAACTCAAAAGTCTCGTGCACTCTGAACATAGTCTTGTTCATTTCTTGATGCACTTAAGTGATATTAAAGTTGCTTTACTGTATATTGGTAAACATTGTCAGCTGTGTACTGTACATGTGTGCTTCTGGGAACAAAACAGTTTTGGTAGCTAGACAAAGTTATAATACTCAAAGAGCAAGTGATCAAATAGTCAACAATTAAGACAACTAAAAGCACCATAGAAGAATATTCAGTATTGTGTTGTTCCCTCCAAATCATTCCCATGCGTTGCCTAAAAGTAACACATGTCACATGACATATGCGTGGGTCATATGTGAAATCAATAATGTGAACCTTTCTTCTGGAACAGAAGAACAAAAGTAAGAAAGCACTTTGGGTTGTGGATTGTGTATATAAAGACAAAAGCAAGGTGTAGCTCCATGCGTGACCATATGGTGGGATGAGCTGATGTTGTGTGTCTAGATCTGGATTTTAGTGGTATTGTGCTGTTGACTATGATGATTTAACACTCAGCTCTCCAGTCTGCCCTCATGTTGTTCCTGTTAACATTAACTGGTTCTTATTTTCTGGCCAAGCTACAAAGTAACAATAGTCAGTTCAAGAGCCTTACTGAACTTTGGAGGAACCAGTAGTCACCTTGTTTGATATATACTGAAAGGGCTTGCATCAAAACTATCTCTGGTCAGGAGCAGATTTTAATTTGTTACCATACAGTGTGTTAAGTAACTGTAACAGGTTATTATGAAATCAAGGCAGTTAAAGTGGCCCTTTTATGATCATTTCGAGCTCCATATTTATATTCTTGAACTAGAGTAGATTTTAATGATCCACAGTTCAAAATAATCCTTATTGATCTTTTACTGGGCCTCGGTGCAGTCTCTCACTTCATCCTCTACCTGAAAACAAGCCAGCTTCCCCTTTCCTTTAAACCAGCTTTGTTCTGATTGACTGCCCCTCCCTAAAAATGAGCCAAGAGTATAATAATAAACTGAAATGGAGTATTTCGAGTAGTCTATTTAGTGACCTCATTATTTGATACTCTGGCCATATTTCAGTTCAATTCAATTTTAATCCAATTGATATTGTAAGGTAAAGACCCTACAATAATACTAATATAATAATATTCAAGATAAGCATCAATCATTGGAACACTGTTTATATATACATGACAGAAAATCCAGAAAAGCCCCATATGTCCACTTTAAAGGAAACTTCTAGCAATGAACTTTAAACCTGTTTTATTTTGCAACATGTAAAATCAAAGAAAAAAATCATATAAAAACAGTGATGTATACAGTGAAAAATTCTAAAATATTTAACCCTTTCTACCCTGGCAACACTTTTGTTCGTCCAGTATTTGTTATTGAAAGGTAACCTGCTGCAGTTTTTTGAAGTTTACCACCTTTTCCACTTTCAGTAAAGAGGCCTCCTAGTACTGCCATGATTTCTGTTGCATGAGAAATCTCACAACTTGTTCAAGAGCTTCACAGTATACTGACTCATTGTTATAACGCTGCTGTTTACACTTTTAATTTTGAAATATGATAAAGCTAAAATAAAAAAAATGTAAGTTTTTCTCACTCTGGATCACTGATAGAAACTAGATTTAATGTATATCAGTTTTCTTCCTTGAGTGCTTTCTCTTGAAAGAAAGCACTCAACGATGTTCACTGTGGCCTCACAGTTATACAGCTGTTACTGACTGAAACTGTGAGTTTCTTAAGGCAGCAACTTTGTATACACTCATAAATACCCTAAAGTTTTGAATATGGAAAATGCTGGTTATTTATTAACAAAGTTCTTTAGGAGCGACCTTTTGGAACCATTGATTATGAAACACACAGTAGCCTACAACATGATTCTAACAATACCCTCATGCCCCTTGACCACCAGGTTGGCCCACACTAAAAATAAAATAGTTAACATATTAAAAAAAAATTGATAGTGGAGCCTAGTCAGTGTTGGTAAGTGTATTTGGCAGCTGATAAGTAATGAAAAATTAAGAAGCAGGTATGTTAATACATAATATAACATTATCTCATAAGTGAAAGTGATAATGACCATATCATTATGACATTTTAAGAGGTCAAATATCCTTATCAGTTTCAAAAATAGCAATCTACTTTAAATACTGTATGCTATCCAGCAGAGGTTATTGTGATTCCAGTCTTGTCTTTGGATATTCAATAAGGAAACCAATGGACCTTTATGATAATAAAGGCTAAATATAACCGTGGGAATATGATCAAAACTACATTATTAATGCTCAGTATTTACTGCAGTCGTCAGGAGTATGATAAAGTTAACGTTGCTTTGCAGCTTGGACAGAAAGTAAGAATCAGATTCACTCTGATGTCTGTTTGAATTCCCAGTTTTTGCGCTTGAATACCACCCTTCCACTAGTATCTCACACTGTCCCTTGTATATAGACACCATCAAGTTTTTATCACTCCAGAAGTAACTCGAATTAGTTAAAATCAAAGAAAAAAGAAAAAAAAAAAACAGAAAAAAAATCTTACTTCTTAACAGGGTGTAGTGGATGTTGAGAGATGAGCGTTTACGTTCATAAACCTAGGTAGTGTTAAGGTTCATTCTGGTAAGACTGAAAGCATAAGGAAGGAAAAGTGTACTTTATTTTTTTCAGAGTCTGCCTTTTTTCCACCAAGAAAAGGGCTGCTGAAGTTTCAAGAATGTTTTAAAAATGTATTAAAGATGCAAGATTATGAATACATGTATGAGGTTTGTCTCTGTTCTGTTTTGGAAGATAGATCACATATGGAAAACACTGTTTACCAGATTCAAACTGAGGGGCAGGAAGAGAGCCAGTGTGTGTCCACTTAGGTATGATCTGATGAAGCTTTGCATAAAGAGAACAGGTGGACACGCCTCAGAATTGGCAACATTTGGTGTGAACCGCACTGACACACACTGGTGAGCGCTTTCTTCTGCCTACCACCACCCCCCTGTGAGACTAACAGTAACCAGAATTAGTCTTTTGGCATGTGGTAGAAAGTAATGTCCTGTATTAAACAGCTACTGTATAGACGCCTTGACATATCTACCAACATGGGACTGAGTTAAGGCTTGGACCAAATTTTCCTCATTGTCAATAACAAAAATAATAGACCATTCTGGACCTGTTTGTACCGTAAAAGAAAAGTGCTTCTGATCCCAAGCAAAGTTTGAAACACTCCAGAAAAGTAGTGTTGGTAGATATATCTGGAGTCCCTAACCACGTCTCCCACCTGCAGTGGCTCATCAGCACCACAGCACTGAAAAGCAGCCGATTTTACCTCTGTCCTTGACTATATACACAGAGGCTATCAATTAAACCAGTATTCCAGCTGTTTAAATGTCAAGTGGAGTGGAAAATTACAAGTGTGTGCATTGTAATCTGCTCTTCTGCTTGCCCTTACTCAACCTGAGAGGCAGCAGGCAAAAGAAGCTACTTTTCAGCACTGTAGAATAAATCCACTGTAGTGTGTGTGTGCTGTATTACTCTGTAGGGCGCAACACCATAGCAAGAGCATGCAGAAGACAACAAACCAACTGCTGGTTGTTAGAGGCATCTGTCCTGTTAGATAGAGCTCATCTCCCCTTTCAATTCTGAATATTTGGTATGAAAGAGATGTTCATTGTGATTAATTGTTAAGTAGTGATGTGAATATTAATCATGAAATAAAAAGATGAGCAAAACGTTCACAGTTGTGTCATTTCTTCACACATTTCTCCTACATGTTGACCACCAGCAGCAGTTACTGGATAGTTTGTTAACAAGTTATAAACCATTGATGCATTTTTGAGTAGTGTGGTACTGTAGAATATATATATGTACTGAGTATATATGTATATACTATGCTACTCGAAAAATTTAAAGGAACACTTTTTAATCAGAGTACAGCATCAAGTCAATTAAACTTGGGTATAAATCTGGTCAGTTAAGTATCAGAGGGGGTTGTTAATCAGTTTCAGCTGCTTTGGTGTAAATGAAATTAACAACAGGTGCACTAGAGGGGCAACAATGAGACAACCTCCAAAACAGGAATGGTTTCACAGGTGGAGGCCACTGACAATGACTCATTAGGAGCATGCCCCGACGCTGTCAGGTATGCATACAAATACATGAGGGCCATACATTTTTTTACTTTGATTTTCGGGTTGTCTTTGAATTCAGCCCTCTGTAGGTTAATAATTTTCATTTCCATCAAACGATGAGGCATCCTTTCGTTCCTAACACATTACCTAGTCCATGTCAGTATAGATATCCAACATGATTTTTTTTTCTCATTATCTCAATGGGTGTGTTTTCAAAGTGTTCCTTTAATTTTTTTGGGCAGTGTAGTAGCATACGAGTGTGAGATGCATTTTTAAAAAGCAGTGTGTTATGTGTGCGATGTGTATTATCAGCACACATAAATTAGAATCAGAATCAGAATACTTTATTAATCCCAGAGCAAATTATGTGGTTACAGTTAAATCAAGATAAATCAAACTACCTTGTGCATTAAAACATGTTAGTGGATTATACACCAGTGAATTAGTAGATTTGAACATGTTAATTGATGCCAGCTTAGGCCAAAAACAATGTTAATCAGAAACAACTAATTTATTGTAAATTAATCGATCTTAATGTTATTTCATCCAACATTATGAAATCAGAAAAAACGACTTCAAAACATGACTTTTTGCTGCGTTAACTGAGTGAAATATTAGCAAAATATAACATTATGGCATGTAGTTTGGTCTGTTTAAAAAAATGTATCCAGTGTGAGTATGAAATAGTATGATATTTTAGAAGTCTTATAATATTTTTAGGCTTTGTCGTCCTGTTGACTGTTACCCTCTGTATTATCTTACAACCACGCTGATTTTGATAGAAGTAGAGGGAAGGTGGAGAACTTTCTGTAACTTGTTTTTTCTTATTTTTTATCTATTATATATATATATATATATATATATATATAGTATATATTGCCTATTTTAAAAAACTTTGTTTTCAGAGTGAACAGGAGTCAAATTCCTTGTTCGTGTGCACAAACTTGGCCAAATAAAGATGATTCTGATTCTGATTCTGATTCTGATTCTGATTCTGATTCTGATTACTGTAGACTTTGTGAGTGACATGAGGGTGAACAGCTACCAAATGCATGCACAACACTTGGAATCAACTCCAGATCTTTTCTCTACTTGATTTGTCATGAAATAAGAAGAAAATGGGCCTCATCTGGCCACAAAACTGCTTGTCAGTCAGGAATCCAATTGCTTTTGAGCCTTTGAAAATGGAGGACAATGTATAAAAATGGCTGTAATTCTGAAACTGTTAATGTGATACTTTTGTCAAACCAGTTGAATTAAAGCTGAAAGTCTGCACTTCAATCACATCTTGATTGCTTGGTTTAAAATCCACTGTGGTGGTTTGTGGAGGGAAAATTACATAAATAGTGTCATTGTCCAATTACTTATAGCCCTGATTGTATATGGGTTGGAGATAACGCTGCAGATTAAAAGAAAGGAGGTGGAGCTGGAGGCAGATGGAAAGATGGACAGAATTAGGACTCAGTATATCAGAGGGACAGCTTGCATCGGACAGTTCAGTGAAAAAGCAGAGAGGTGAGAGTGTGCTGGCTTGGACTCATGCAGAGGAGAGATTTGGTGAATATTAAAACAAGGATGAACATAGAGCTGTGGAACAAGTGGAAAAAGTAAGGCCAAAGAAAATTATTATGTGGCTGTAACACGTAGGTGGGTGGTGTTAATAAAAAAGAAACAGAGGACAGGAAGAGATGGAAACAGATGACACACTGTGGTGACCCCCTAATGTGAATAAACAAGAAGATTCAGACACATACAGTACAGTAAAACCAGTATGATACCAGCACATGGACAGAGACAAATCAAACCCACAGATACTTTATTTAAAATAAACCTAAAAACCTTTTCTAAACAAAATATGATAATAATATAGTCAGAACATTAGGCAGAAGCTTGATGTGATGCATCTAGAGCTGGGCAAAACATTTTTAATCAGCAATAGCCAAACTACATGTAAAGACAATGCCAAAGGAAAGATGATGATGAAAACCTAGAAAAGGAAACAGGAAAACAGTGAAGACAAAGCAGTCAAGTAAAACTAAAACTAGACAAAAACAAAAAGACTAAAAAATGAAAAAGGCAACATTTCAGGTAAATGGTGGCCTTGAAAGAAGCCTCTTCTTCATGTTGTTCCAGATTTTGTCATGACCTAATAGAAAATAAATAAATAAATAAAACCCTCGCAAGGCCACCCGCCTCCTCAAGTCTTTCTTACCTGCTGACGGCTCATCACCCCTCCCTAACGACTCCGGGGACAAACTAACAAGCTCACATACTAAAGCCCTTCTGATCACATTCAAGCTACTGCATTTTTAATGGTGCAATTAGCTCCAACACTGCTGACTGTGAGAGCCAACGGCAGTCAGGGCCAGCAAAAACTGAGATTAGGACTGTCATTAAGGTTATTCATCATCGCCCTGTGCTCAGTCCAATTATAGTGCAATCGTTCACTGTGGCAGGACTCTTGTTTTTCACTCTGCATAACTGATACTTGGCAAGACAACCGATTATGCGGGGCGAGAAAGTTAAAGAACTCACAGACAGAAAAGAAACAGAAAAGAGAAGAAGATAGAGCATTAGTAGAAGTCAATAGGCACCAAAAGTATATAATCAAGACAAACCAAGAAGACTTGTGATGAAGGTTTTTGTTTTCCCGGCGCTGAGTAATAATTAACCTGAAGCACAGATGTCTTACTCAATAGCATGCTGCCAAGGGAAATAACACAGGATTAAGACAAGAAAACAATTCACTTTCTTTCCTTTCATTTGTTACTGTTGTCTTCTTCTCCTCGCCCTTCCCTCCTGTCATCCTTGCTCTGTATTTAGCAACATGCTGTGCTCACATTTAAATGCAACCTGCATCTATTTCCGGGTAGCAAAGCAAAACAGAGTGCAAAACAAGTCTGGGGAAGCATGAAAAACATATCTAAAAGCTGAAGGAATTAAACAGGAATAGAACAGTGAGGGCACCAGGTAAAAACAAACAAACAAGTAAACCAAGTTTGTAGGACAGAATTATATAAAAAGGCAAGGAATAAAAATAGGGAAGAGTGAGTGTGTGATAAGGTGTGTGTGAGAAGCTGATCTCAGATCTTCACATTTCATTGACAAGGTTAAGCACAAAAGCACAAGCAAAACACAACCAAACTACAGAGTTTCTGCTGCTCTCCTCTGCTCTCTGTTTCATTGTGTGTGTGTGTGTGTGTGTGTGTGTGTGTGTGTGTGTGCGTGCGCGTGTGTGTGTGTGTGCGTGCGCGCGCGCGTGTGTGTGTGTGTGTATGGAATGGAGAAGCCAAAAACAGAAGAAAC
>VUQS01063760.1:35941-50266 GCA_015108495.1 Heterochromis multidens
AAAATGAAACAAAATTTAAAAAAAAAAAAAAAAAAGGTTCTGAAATTGTTGGCATTTAAACTAAATTTAGTTAGAAATCTTGTGGCTCTCCGAGCAGACTTAAAGTCAATTTAAGTTACTTTTGACCCCTGCTGCTTGACAAAAACACGAGATCCAAATGTATATTTCAGGCTGTTTAAAGTAAATGGGTCAGTGCACGCTCAGCTGTTCAGCATCATTATGCATCCAAACTCTGTAGGAGGGAGACGTAGCACAGACTCTACGTTTGGAGGAAACGCTCAAAAACGAGAGAATAACCTCTTCCTTATCACAAAACCCAGTTGGGCAGCCTCTGGCTTGGAACTTGACAGCCTCGCTCTTTTTCTTTTCTGTGTGTGTGTGTGTGTGTGTGTGCTATAAAGTAGATTTCTTTATCCCCTACCCTCTCCTTCGCTGTCTTTCTGCACTCTCAGCAGAAGAATTGGTTCTTCCATTGGTTGTTACTTTATGTGACATGTTGCTCAGGTTGTTAACAGGGATAAATGGACGCACGAAAAATAGAAAGAAAGAAACTTTCTTTGGTGCAGAGAAGCAAATGTTTAAACACTTTTAAAGACTTTAAGGATATAAAATGATAAATGTAACAGAGACAAAAAGGAGGTAATCTTGTCTTTTGTAGCATTTTGAGTGGCTTAATTAAAATGCCAGTCTAATGCTTTCTTTTAAACTTAGGTTCACTCTAATGGCATCTGTGTTTTTTTGAATAATGTTAGTGAATCTTTTATTTATGTGACCCAGAACAAGACTGTTTTATGTTAGCGAATTATCCTCAAGATGCATGGAGGTGTCTTTAAATACTATTATGGAGGCATTTTTTTTTTTTTTGTTAGTTGGTCCCTGTTTTGCTTGTAGTGCTCAGATGCACAAGGACATTTTTAGTTTTGTAACACAGGAAAGGAAGACGGATACAAACCTTCGTGTAAACAACGCAGGATTTAAAAAGAGCTTTGCAAATGTTTTACATGAAAGAAGTGCACACAGGACGTTTTTGTAAACAGACAATACTAAAAATATCTACAGTCTATATCATGGAAGTTAAGAGGTTGTAGAGTTTCTTACTTACTTTCCTCCCCAATACAGTTTAGTTGTAATGACCAAGCTGGATCTCCTAAAAAGTGCAGAGAAAAGTGGGATCAGGCAAAGTTAGTGAAACATGCTGTCTTGCAATATTGTATTGTAATAAGTTTTTTTTTCCTGTTTAAACAGGACCTTTACAGTGGTTTATTTTGCTAATAGAGAAACACAGGTGTGAGTAATTACTTTAAATGGTGACTGTTCTGTTCAAGAGTCCCAGTAAGAGTTACAATGAACCTCCGTGGAAAAACCACATGAGCATAACTAGCCTATAGTTTTCATACTACAGTGCAACATAGTGGAAAAAAAGACCAATTGCATTGCAGCTTTCCTCACTACCATGTCTGTTCTATTATAGATGTTTTAATTCATCTCTCTTTGCAAAGTTGTTCATTCAAAAGCACAATCTTGTTGTTCCTTAATGTTTAGTCGCACTGTCGGACTAATGAGTTCTTTACGCAACAGGTGTGAAAACGCTACGTGTGTCTTGCTTAAGAGTTTTGGTGACATCCTGTCATTTCACATCTGGTGCTCTGTGAAATCATGAAACTCTACAGCATCTCAAGCAAACAAGATTTCTGGTTTCATCCCATTAGAGTTGCAAATTAAATGCAGGAGCTGTAAGAGTGTTTGCAGACTTTAGTCACATGTGGCAAATCAATACATGCCCTACAGCTCTTTATTATTATTCAGCACTCAGAGTTGTGTGTCACGTTACCAACATTAAATTCTCAAAATATGACCAAGCAGTGAAAAGTGGATCATCACTTCTGAGAAGCGTCTGTTCTTTCCTCCACTTGTAAAACTTCTCTCTGCAAAGTCATGACAATACTCATAGACTGGTGTAGTCAGCTCAGTACATGACACTGATCTGCATAATCCAACTAATGACTAACAAATGCACGCTTCCAGCTTCATAGTATAGAGTGGCAAGTGTTATTGTTACAGGAAGAGTCCTTCGCTTACTTTCTCTTACTTTCACATAATTTCAACAGATCAACTAAAGGTAATGGCTTCATCTCAAATATGTCAGGTGCTTATCCCACAGTATCCCATCACTATGATCAGAAAACTTTTGGTGCAGCATCTTCCACACTTGGACATATAAATGTGTAGTATTTGAGCTTCCTTTGATGTTACTGTAACTCTCTTCTCCCTGTCTCCTACAGAGCTAATCAATAATAAAAAAAAAAAAAAATGAGCATGTTTAAATAACTCCATAAAAAGAATATTTAAATTTGTGGAAAATGCCTGCAGGCGGACTTTCATGCAGCAGCTATTTCACACTGCTGTATTGTGTCTGTATTGTCCATGTGCTTGTATGTGCATGTACAGAGATGCACAGCAAACTAGACATTTAGCCTCATTTGATGAAATAAAAAAAAAAAAACTATGATGATAAGGCAGGAATTAAAAATAATGTTTGTTGTTTTGTAAACTTTAACACAAAACACAATTCCCCTAGCATCCTTCATCTGCAACAAACACATACACAGATCATCCTTCTCCATGTTTATCTCTCAGGCAGAAGTGTTGAAGCAATCGTACGTTTTAATGTCACCATTACCTCCAGCATTTCTTCTTGATGATGTTTCCTAGAATGATTTCGGCCCTGCAAGGCAATATAAACGAAGCGTTGTTATTAAATCGCACGCTGAAATCATAAACATTTCTTCCACAGTTCAAAGAAAAACAAAGAAGCCCTTGTGCAAGCCAGTTTGTTTATGAATGGGGCAGTTAGATGGTGTAATAAAAGGGTCTTCAAAAACGTATTATAATACTTCTTGCAAATATGTCAGGGTGATTGTAGAAGTGTTTTTTATTGAAACAAGCAGTGCTTGTTGTTGCATTATGAGGTCACTGGAGTATGCTTTCATCTGTGAGGTCACAAATGAAAAGACCTTAAAAACCAGACCACTCATCTGAGTGACTTCAAGAATGGCACTTACTCGGGCACCTGGCTATTCACCTACCAAGAGTGTAGCAGACTAGATAAATGGTTGCTGAGAAAAGCAAAGAACAGACACGTGCAAGAACATTCAAAACATTCCTATAATCCTGAACAGAAACCTACGATTTCTTATGAATATTTGCATTATAAATGCACATACAGAATAATGAAGTCAACATATGTACAAGTAATCCCTATGAGCCAAACGCTCAGGCTTGAGACTGGTCTAAATGCCCTGACAGTTTTTTTTTCTACCAGTGGCTCTGTGTGACATCAGTATGACATATTAATAATGTGGTCATCTCAGGCTAACAACTTTGGCTGCCAGCACAGAAGCCCCATCCACTTGATGCTCATCTTTTGTTCATGTGGGGCTGCCAGTCAGAAGAACTGGTTTAACAGGCAAAGGAGCAAAAACAGCTTGTTTCAGACAGCAGATGAACTGAACTGTAAGGTCCATTATAGGATAAAAGAAAGGATAATTTTGAACTTTGAATCATGTAAAGCTACTCTACTAGAGACTCTACTAGAGACCAAGTATAAATGAGTACAATAGGTCCCCTTTAAATAACATCTGTGGGTACATTAACAAGGATTAAAAAGGGTTATTTCCTTCAGGTCCAAGCTCTCCCATCCAGTCTCAAATATAGAGAATGTAATGCCCATCCATTAAAAAAAAAAGAAAAAAAAAGACTTCTAAGTTCATGAATAATCACACTAAACATAACATAGTTTATAATTGTTCAGAGAATATTATAATAAAAGCACTTTGGAAGGCCACTGCGAGACCGGACATCTGCATCTGATTACACAAAAACTCAGCTGCACCAAAAACACAGGTTTGTGTAACACCCACCTGCCGCCTGCATATACCTCAGCTGTGTCGAACAAGTTGACTCCACTCTCGTAGGCAATAGTCATTAGCTGCTCTGCAACCTGGCAAGAGGTCAGATCACACACACACACACACAGAAGAAATAGAGGACACAGAAAGGTCAGTTTGCACAGTTTTTATTTTACCACAACAAAAAAATTCCTTTTTTTTTGGTGCCTACTGATGAATCAGCCATAAGGGAGCTGTATTATTCCTGCATATCAATATCTTCCTTTTAAATATTCATGTGTTTCCACGGATACAGTGCCCAAGATTTACCAAAATCTCTTTTAAAGTAGAAAAACATGACACATCATCAACCCGTGCAGCTTCGCATTTCATTTAGGAGTCACTGCTGAGGAATTACAGCCAGAGGGCTTCCTCAGAGTATTATTTAACTGCAAATGATTTTTATACAGCGCATTACAGGCAATTGCGTATTTCAATATAACAGACATAAAAGACTACACCATCTCGAGAGCAACTTGATAACACATAATCGGGTTTAGAGACCAAAAAAAAAAAAGGGCTACTATTATGATATTAATAAAAAAATAGTGCAAAAAGAAAAGCTGAACACAGAGCAAGGAACATAGGGTTCCCAGAGGAACTTAAGCTGCCGCTATAGTTTATCAGAAGTGGCAGTCGAATACCTTCACAAGCCAGCTTCCCACAATTCACACTTGCCTTCACTCTGTTGGTCAGCTGGTCAGTAAGCTTGGTGTAATAACCTTTATGTGAACCACATGTGACAGTGAATGTCACCCTGCAGTTATTCCCATTTTTAAACAATGGTGAACCACCTCAGTGACAGTGATCTTTTTATTTGTGCTTCACGCGGTGGTTCAGAACAACTATGAACATTTCCAATTTGATCAAGCAGAACTATAGTCGTGTGTAAGTGTACCGTGAGTCTGTTGATATTCAGATTTTATTGAACAAGTAGGACCACAGTGTAATTATCTGTGGAAAATCATTTGACTCCATGATGTATGACTGTATCAACTGCCAACGTGTGTGTTTGTGTTTGGCATGCACACAGATATTTCTCCATATTTTTTTGCAGACATGATGACCATAAATCATCCAACTGAGATCCAATTTCCCTGCGGTCACTTTTATTACATGAAGGACTTTAAGTGAATTTACCATCATTTCCCTGTGGAGTTTTGCGGTGACACAAGGGTGTGCGGAGTTGTGTTTGTGTTCACATGTGTGCATGAAATGTGTTAATCTGGCTTTGTGCAAATGCATGTACAGTATGTGTGGTTTTGTGTGTACGTGTGTGTGTGTATGATTGCAGACAGTGGAGGCGTTGTTTCTAGAAGAATGAGATAACGTCTCCTCTGAGAATCGGTTTCGGCCTTCCGCAACCTTCACTTTGCAACTAGCATGAACTGGATAGCAGTCCAAGCCTCTGTGTGATAATGTTACAATGATAGTAAATTTGATTTTATTAGTATCTATTAGTAACTAACATTCCTATGATTAACATATCCCCTAATGTAATACAAAACAGCAATAAAATGAACTACAACACAGAAAAAAGAAATAGAAGTCAAATTTTTTTTTAAAAAGACCAAAAGGAAACGAAAGTGAAAGTCAATAAAAAGTGTTTTTAAACTGATTTAAGATGTTGTAGCCATAGAGCAGCTCCCACATGGGCTTTTTGCTTGGAGCCAAAGCTGATTACAGTCAGTTATACTTTAAAATCCATTTTTAAAGTTAACTGTGAACCCCAGAAGACATACTTGTTGAGATAATGTAATATCACCTGTTAGCAACAGCAGCACCTGTTCTCAATGGAGAAATTGCCAGCTGTAGATAATCTTAAATGGCATATCTTTACATCTAGCAGCAAAGCTGCATGATGTTCCACTACAGCAGAAAATGGCTTAAGGAAAAGAGAGAGAGAGGCATTTCCAATCTCCTGCCAACATAATACTGAGTAGTTTTAGCTACTAAAACTACACGAAATCAGAAGAATAGTGCAGCTGCAGACTCTTTATCCTAGTGGTGCAGTGAATAAGACTTCTGCATTCAGAACCATCTTTGGCCTTTATGCCAGCAGGGAGGAAATCAAATCTTGCAATCCTTTCTCTCGATTATCCAAAGATATAAATTGGTTCTGAGTGTGCGACAATTAAACAAGTGTGAATGAGAAAGGTTTTTTGTGTTAGAGATCCACCAATCCAACTTATTTCTCTCAGTACAAATTCTGATACTTGGATATGGGGAATCCTCTATAAAGAACCAATCCTATCACTGCAATAAATGTAATTATTAATTAATTTTCCCTTCTTTTGAAATCTGTAAATCTCCTTGTTTGAAATCTTTGTAATAACCTTTATGAAAAATAACATGAAGCCATTGATGTGATGCTAAAACCTGCCTTGCTTGAGTGACTATAACTGAATGATATTATGACATGATGTCCAGTACTGGTTAGTCATGACATGACTGAGGAAAACTAATCCAGCATTTCAGATTCATGTACCCCACAGACTGTATATAAGAGATGGATGTACCACCATGACAACAATCAACAGTGGTTCAAAGACTCTTGTTTTGTTGCCTCAAGATCAGCATTTTGGACAACATTATCTTTAAAGTGAGGAGTGGACCTGAGTGAGAAACCAAGAAAATACAGTAGGCACAAGAGTTACCTGCCAAGATCTGGGATTGGCTGATTTTCAGCCTGTTTGGCCAGGACCGGTGAGTGGCTGGTGAGCCTCCCATATGTCCGATTATGAGCACAGCATGCGCACAGTGGTGCGGGCAAATAATCGCACACACACTCACAGCTACACACTAACATGTCATTAGCATGGAAGCTCTTCACTGTGACTGAAGATAAAAAGTACCAGTGTGAAAATGTTTGTAAAAACAAACCTAATCAGACACTTAAATCCCCATCAACTGGCTAAATAGAGACATTTTAAAGGAAAAATAGCTAAAGCTAGCCAGAGCTCAGAGACAGCCAAAAGCCAGCAGCCTTGGTGTGAGCCTCGGTATGAGCAGTGAAATGATCAAAGTGCTTACGAGGAAAATTATGTTATGGTGTACAGCAACTCGTTTTCAGTTAATCATTTGTACCTCTTTCCAGTAGCAGAGCACTTTATTTTGAAAGTTGTTTAAGGGAGAGAAGATCCTGTTACTTAGTGCAGTTTGGAGGAACTTATAAAATTTAATAATTTATTTTATTATAAAAATAATATTTTGTATTGAAGAAAAGTAAATATTTGTTTGTTAGATTTTGTTTATCAGCTATAGTTCATAGAAAGAAAATCAGAATCGGCAGAAATCTGTATCGGCATCTCTAGTAGGCACTATCACTCAAAAGGTAGCCACACCCTGCTTTATTGTCTATTTAACTCTAAATAGGACTATGGTCTTCTAAATGAACATCACGTGTTAAATAATACTTGAAAGTAGCAATTGAGATCATAAATTTAGGAAATTTTTTACTAAACCCAAAAAACTAAACTCAATTTCCAAAACTAAACTAAACCCATCAACTGAGAAATAGGAAAGATTAAAATGACCACAACCGGAGGCTAGGTCCATCTTTTATATCCGGTCTTTGATGATTCTTTGACTACAGCCAACAGCATGTTTTCTGCTCTCTCTGTGAAAAGTGAATATAAGTGATTTTTTCCTCAGCTTAGTATAACCAGCATTAATACAATAGAATCCATTCATTTTTTTTTAAAAGAAATGCATCAGTATTAGATGCAAATCCACTGCTTTCAGACAAGGTTCAGTGAACAGTGAGGAAGGGAAATAAAGGACGGACAGAACAGTGTCCACATTTCAAAATGGCTCATTCAGTCTCTGAGCCCTGGACTGCCATCAGACAAACAGAGCAGAATGAAAAGATGGAGCTGGATAATGGAGAGGTTAAAGAAAGGAGACGTCACTTAAGGAGAGAAAGATTTGGGAAAGAGGGATGACAGAGAATATGAACAGCATGTTCTTTCCTTTAACTGGTCTCTGCTGAGTGCAAACAGGGAAGCAACCTCTGCCAGAACTGTCGGGCACACCGGAGGGCAATTTTCAATAAAAGTGAATGAATGGCGGGCTTAGGTAAGATAATAGATAGAGGATGAAGGATGAGGTAAGTAAGAAGCTAGTAGATGGATGACATAAATGAAAAGTAGTGACAACTTAAAACTGATATTTATTTGCTGGCAGAGTTAGAAACATGCAGAAGAGAGCATTACAAGGACAGACAGAATTAGACCCAAAAACCAGAACATGGGCGACAGTTTCAGGGTGACTGGAACTGGTAATTCATGATGAGTCTCACAACATGCTAACAGGCCTGTCACTGTCAAAAAGAGCTTAAAGTGACATTTGCAAAGTCAGAAAGTTTGCATTGGTGTTGAAGCATCACTGCTTACTCATTTCTGTTCTGACTTCTACGCATTTTAGATGAACTGAATATGAGTGATGGCCTTCAAATGGTGGGAAGCTTTTTTTAAAGACAAGCACAAACTGCAGAAGCAGCATGTCTATAAAATAAAAACCTTCACCTGTAGCCAAACAGTGAGTCACTGTGAAGTTGCAGGAACACATGGGTGGCTAAGCTTCAGGCTTCTGTCCTCATTTTTTTTTTCTTCAGGGGCACAAAAGGTGGAAGAGAATTGGATTTCCATAGATGGAAGGAATATAATAAGAAAAAAAAAAACTGCATTTTTTTTTTATTTCCTCACAACCTCAGAATCAAGGCCACAGCAGCCTCCCACATACTACCCACACAACCTTGAGCGAGGATTTTATGACTGCGCTGCCTCCTCCCCTTTCAAACTCACTGCATCAAAGTTGACATGAAAAAGAGACACTTTCTTCAAATTCACTTTATGATTTATGGATCCACTTTTGCCCTTTTTGAATGAGTAAGCAATATCGGCTTGCTAACCACCACACTAATCTGAACTTTCTGTCTGGGAATGTGCTATTCTTAAGACAGGAATGTAGCAGAAAAAAACTCCTTTACAGCGCTTTGATTAGACATGCTCTCCAGAAATGAACTGTTAATACTGGCTTTAGAAAATCTATACTAATATTTATGTCTTCCAACATCAATAAAGCTACATCACAAATATATTCTAAATACGAATAAAAGGAAAATATTGGAATTTTATGTTGCGCGTTCATGCATTGTGCATTTTTTTTCTCTGTTTGTGTGCCACAGTTGTTGTGCATTTCTTAATGAGGACAGGGACACTGAACCCTGCTGAGGACGTTTAGTAAATTTAGGGCAGACTTGATGACAATGACATTGAACAGGGAACTGGAGGACTTTTTAACCTACCAGCACTGCATGTAATGATAATACTCTTGCTTTTGCATGTCCATCGAGACCCTCTGTCTGCCCTACCAGCTTCTTTTTCTGGTTCTTCCTACCATAGCTCTCTACACAGATCATGACCACAGAGAAAATTTTAAAATTTAAAACCACGTTTACACGAGCCAGCCAGCATTTCCCATAACAATCCCAGCTGTCACAGCCTGAAGTGTCTGAGAGATACTACTGACATTGAACTGGGGACATTCAGAATAATGGAGGGGAAAAGGGTGCTAAGCTTTGAGTGAGGGTACCGTGTGAGTCAATGCCAGCAACTCTAAGGAAAGAAAAATAATACTCTTACATAAGCTTGCTGCTTCTGCGTACCCCTGGGTGAGCGCTGTTCTCTTCTGTGTCAATTTAAGTGTGTGCATATGTGTGTATCTGTGCGTCCGTATGTGTGATGACCAAGACCGGGACTCCAGGGGCAACATCAGAGCACGTTACAGTTCATCAGCATAAGTGTAAAGGAGAATTCGGTGTGCACACATGGCCATTGTGTGTTGACCTTTTCTGTCCTATGTAGCATAAAATTTTGCAATCCAAACAAAGCGACTCATCAAACCTAAGGTTTCTGTGAAGGCTGTGACTTTTAACATTAAAGAAATAAAGCAACACAAAACGAAACTGTGGAGTAATTGAGCCTGTGGGTATTAGAGAGCTCTGTCAGCCAGCAAGCTGTATGGTCTGATGAAGGCTAACTGTGACACCACTCAGTTAGAAAAAACGGTGTGACAGATGTCCTACACTCCCAGTGACAGTGCTTCAGTTAACTTATCACTCTAACTGCTGCACAAAAAGGAAAATCCCTTCACCTGACTGTGTTTTTGTCCCTTTGCATGTGACATTGTATATGATGGATTATAGTTAGCAGAATTAACCTTCCTGGAGAAGTCCACAGCTGCACCTGCACCTGCTTTGGGATCTTACAGACTCTCAAATAAATACTACAGAGTAACAAAAAACACTGGAATTATGAATCCTTATTTATTCTGACTCAAAAAACCAAAAAAGATTGCATTTTTCTTTTTCTTTTTTAACCAAGCAATAAAACAATGGAGAACAGAAATGGCTATGGATGGCACTCTTCCTCGAATGCTGCCAACTTGTTTTGGCCTCCAGCCTTTTTGACTTTGTTGGTAATTTTCAAAAGGGAATTCAGTTTTGAATTCAGCAACTTGTTCAGTGGCAACTGGGCACTGATGTGAGGTTTTTCTGTGTAATTTTGAGCTACAGCATCTGTTATAGCTCATCATTTCTTAGTTTCCTATATCAGTGCATTTGGACCCATGCTGCTCTTCCATCTATCAGTAAGGCAGGTTTGTCTGTATAACATATTTCATTAAATTTAAAGGACAACAGAGCATATGGGTGACAGGTAAAAAAGTTGCATCATTATTGAATTAATTAGTAACAAAAAGAAGCCACATCATCTCTAATGTTACATGTACTGTAGCTGAATCTCTCTCTCAGCGTCACATATACAGTACTGAACTAACAAAAGCAGTCACTAACATGTCATCAAATCAGTGACCCAATGTAATCAGTGAGCAGACTCCACTGACATTAAGTATACATGTAAAATAAAGGAAAGTGTTTCATACCTCGTCTGTTATCTGTCCTCCAAATGTCACCCATGTACCTGGAGGGGAGAGAGAGATAGAAAAAGGCAGAGACATTAGGGAATATTTCTATACTGTCAGCCCTTTCTGTCTGTGTCAGAGTGTGTGTGTGTGTTTGTTTGACATCGTGAAGTAAACAGAACTAATCCCAGGGCTGTGACACCATTCGAGGGAGGCTGTCAGGTTCCCAAGAGAAAAATCTGTCCTGTTTAGAGCTGTTGCTCAGTACTGAAGTATCACCTAGTGTGAGCCCCTGTTAGCTCTCTCTGTCCTTACTGATGACTGTTTGTGTTTGCTATGGCCATGCATATTTGGAAGACCTTGCATCCCCTGTCCTTATGTGCTTGTGCCTGCGTGCGTGTGAGAATAATGACTGAGCATCTGACGCCATGCTCCCGATTGCCCTGCAAACAATACCGATAAACCAGACAAAAGGCTGAGCCGCCACAACCAGAGGAGACACTAAATCCTCAGCACATTCCCTCAGGGAATTATGCACGTAGCTTTCTATTCAGATTGTGTCAAAACAGTTTTAGCTATCTAAAATGGTCCCACTCTGCCAGACAGACAGACAGAGAGACAGGAACACCTTTTTATATCAGAAAAGTGTCTGCTGCTCACCTGTTAAAGCAGAAAGGCTTATGTGTATTTTGGTAGTTGCAAGAAAATCTGGGCTGCCTGACAAGATATGAGGCAGTTCACCTGTGAAGTTTGGCAGCAGGTCCATGGAAACTGTCATCACATATGTTTTCCTAAATTGAGGTAAAGGGAACTTCCAAAAATGGACTGTGTCACATAAAATGGTGAATAAGCATTGCACAACTTTTCCAGTCCTCTGTGCCCGTCTCCCAGCTTTTTCAAAATATGTTGCCTACATCAAATTCAATACATGAATAAAGATTGCAATTTCAGCCTAAATACCAAAAACACCTGGTGGGGCATTTCATAACTAAGTGCTCACTAACATGACTGTTTACCACAAGGACATCCAAGAAAGGCTGAGGCTTTTAAGTAAAGCTGTGGAGAGGTTTACAACTTTGTGAAAGACTATGTGTGCAAACATTTAAACAATTTGTAAAAATGTAAGGATTTTTATCATCTATTGTACATAATATCATTAAAATATTGAGATAATCAGGAGAAATCTCTGTATGCAAGCAACAAGGCTGGACTTTTACACTGATAGAATTGCATTATGTAAAATCAAACATACACTATATGACCAAAAGTATGGAAAATCCATGCCATGAAGTTCCTTGCGTACAATTTTTGTGCTGATGTTAATGCAAGAGGAGATTCAGAACTCTGCAGTTACTGAGTCAGCAGAGCATTGGTGACTTTCATGCACCATGCGCCTCAGCACTCAACAACCTCACTATCTAACTATACATGGTCTACCACTTCGTAGCTGAGTTGCTGTGGTTCATAAACTCATCCATCCATCCATCCATTTTCTGCCACCGGTCGTGGAGGCAGCAGTCTAAACACAGAAACCCCGACCTCCCTATACCTAGCAATGACCATACTCTTCACCCTATCACTGAGGGAGAACCCAGCCACCCTTTGAAGGAAGCTAATTTTCGCCGTCTGTATCCACAACCTCATTCTTTCAGTCACTACCGATGGTAGTGCGGGCAGGAACGTAGATTGACCTGTAAATCAACAGGTTCAGTTTTATGCTCAGCTCTGTCTTCACCACAAATGACTGGTACAGCGTCTGCATCACTGCAGGCACGGCACTAATCCATCTGTCAGTCTCCTGCTCCACTCTCTCCTCACTCATGAACAAGACCCTGACATACTTAAACTCCACCACTTCAGTGTAAACATTTCCATTTTGCATTAATACCACTTATAGTTAATCGGAGGAGGAAGACATTTCACAAACTGACTTGTTGCAACAGCCGCATCCTATTAAAGCACCATGAATGCTTGAATCCAGTGAGTTCTTTAGAACGACCCATGGCTAGGTGCTTGATTTTATACACCTTGTGGCAATGGGACTGAAAACACCTGTGGCCCGGTACTTTCAACCACACAGTGCAACTCTGTACTTCGGACTCAGGACAACTTCAATCAGTCAGTCAATCAATCAATCAAACAATTAATAAATAAGCAAATTAGGAGTTTTGCATTGCTATACAGGCTATACAGAGGACAGTTTTAGTACCAATACTGAGCACAATACTCTAGCACAAAACACAATTCATAAATATCACTTAGATTTTATTCATCTGTATTTTTACACTCATATTCTGATATACAGGGGATATACTGAAATAAAGAAAATATCCTCTTTTTTCACATTATAGTGACAATCTCAAACATATTGCCCAGTCATCCTCACTGATCTCTTTTTGTAACATATGTAAACATTTCAAATGGATCACCTAAATTTTATGCACTGACTTGTACATTTAGTTTTTAAGCCCTTTGGGACAAATATATGATTTGTGATTCTGAGGCTATTTCAAAATTAATTTTGAACTTGATTTAATTGTTTTAGTACAAACATTGCTTTCAATAAGTCACAGAGGCCACGGTGTTTTCACCTATCCTTCTCTCAGTATTCATTTAGAATAGCAATGAGGATAATAATGCAACCCTTCCAACCAATTAACCAACCAATCATTCTCTTTCTTGGGATATTTGTTAATTACCTTCAGGCCATAAAAGTCACCACCTCTTCCTGCTCTCTACTTTATCCCCCTGTAGGATGTATTATATTGTCTTTCTCTTGCCCACTCTGTGCTCCGGTGGCCACAATTTCACACCAAATGAACACTCAGTTTTTCTTCTTCAAGGCTGTGTTGACTTCAGCAGCTCAACTGTCATGAAACAATTGATAAACCTCAGAGAAAGTGGAGAAATGAGAAGAGACTCCTCATTCCCAACAGACAGGATGTTTTTGATATACTACAGCTCATTATTCCATACATTGCAGTATCGTCAACTCCACTAAGGTTTAACTTACAGATGACACCCGGAGGATGTATTGGATCTTTTGGTGCATAATGATACTAATTTAATAAGGGGCTATAAAGCTGCGGTTCAAACATGCATCATCAGCAGAATTGTAATCAAAGTTTTTTCAGCAGAGGTGGGGCAGGCAACTGGGTGAAGTGGCGGCAAAAAGTGGTGGAAAAAGTTGCTTTTGGACTTCCTTAACACAAGTTACCATGGCAGCTTTTGTACGCCACAAGTGTACCTGCAGTACAGTCATTAGAGCTAATCCTTATTAAACAGCGTGTGTACAGTGTGCGTCATTTCTTATCCAAACATGTGCATAAAGTTCGCCGCTATGTGTGTTAATGTCCATGTCAGCATTTGCACGTTATGTGTGCCTGTGTGTGTGTGTGTGTGTGTGTGTGTGTGAAGAAGACGCCCCGTTAACATGCATAAATTGGAATCTATC
>VUQS01063760.1:51904-79426 GCA_015108495.1 Heterochromis multidens
TGGAAACTTGCAACTTAAACCAAGGCATTGGCCATAAACTGTCTCATCTTTTAATGTTGTTCATGAGATGATCAACAAGGGTCAACTCAGGGATCTTGGCAGCAGTTATATCAATACCTCAAGACCAAGGTTACAGCTACAGAGGACTTGAAATTTTACTTTTAGGGTTAAAATCAGTGAAAAGTAGGAGGAAACTTGCCACATGGATAAGAATGACTGATTACTGAAGCTAAACTAATGAAGATGATCATTTTCATTGAATTGCATTAAAGTACAAGCCAAAGTAGAAAACAGGAAAGAATGTGCTGTAGAAGCTATGGACTGTAGTACATCTATTCTGTATATCTCCTGCAAAAGAACCACAGTGACACACACACACACAGAGGTCCGGCCTCTTCCTGTCTTAAACACTGCAGGATTTTCCAGGAGAACCATTTTAAGAATTCATCAATCACTTGTGCCGCATCAGTGCAGCAAGCTTTAAAGGAAAAAAAAAAAAGTATGGTCCTGGATTGTGTGCTATGAGCAAGATGACAGATTACAAAGTTTTGGGTTCACACAGAAGTGCTGAAGACTCAAATAATGCTGATCATGAATTCTGCATCGACTTTATTTTTGGTTTTGTCAGCAACTAAAAATAGGTTTCCACAAACACTCTGTTTTCCATTTTCCACAACCAATCAGCACTGCTGGAGCCAGTGTGTGTTGACAGTGCAGTGAAGCCACTGCAGACCCCTATAGGCACTCTGTTAGCTTTCTCACTGACTGAAGAGATAATGGTTTATCTGTAGCAGCAGACTGCCAACACTGAGAGGATGCAATGAATTCACTAATCACCTATCAATTAATCCAACCTCTAGGTCTCTCACTCGTGATAATCACTTAAAAAAAAAATCGATTCATTTTCCATTAACTGATGAGAGCTTTTTACATTTGTAGACAGCTGTTACACAGAATGTGACATTTTCAGACGTAAATTAAGCCAATATGATATTAGGTTCTGCTTGAATGTGGAATAGGCTGATTAATTGTTAGTGGAATGGAAGTAAATGATTAAATTGAGTTTCAGATACAGATAAACAGATTAAATTGAACTGTTTGAGAGGTATCCAGTCAGTTTCAACAAGACTATGTAAAAGGCTTCTCTTTGTGGAGGGCTGCCAGGGAAAACAAGAAGCAAAACTTAATGAATAGTGTTGCATTGAGCAAGGCAGACCAGTTTTTTCTCCACCTTGTTTACAAATGGATTAAATCTGAAAACATTGCAAAGTATTTTTGTTTTGTTTGTTTTCTAATACTTGATCTTAAATTTTATGGATGTGTATACATGTGTCTCTGTGCAAGTGTGTGTTTGCGTGTCAAAGTCCTCCTGATCTTGCCTTAGCCCAGAGCTAACCTCTATTAAACCTCTTAACTAGATAAAAAGCTGTTTGCACCAGCAGCTCCAACCTGAGATTACAACAGCAACAGAGAATGGAAAAAAACAAAACAATCTGGAGTGGAAATCGGGAGAGAATGTATTTTTGGAAGAAAGACATGGTTGAATGTGGAAAACAAGAATGTTTCTGTTTCTCTTTTTTTTTCTCAAGTGAAAGAAATTTCATGTTTAGGTCAAACAGCTCCACTTAATAAAGACTCAAAATTCATAATGGACATTTGAGTTGAGATTACCCATGCTCATTCATGTCCTGTTTCATTTTCTTTCAGCTTTTTCTCTACAGTATTTCTTTTTTCCCCATCATCACCCTTGCACGTTTTCGCCAACCTCCACTGGTCAGTTGGATACCATCTCTGATCCTCCAGCTTTTAGCAGTGTGGTCATTGCACTACCTGCTGTAACTCCACAGGTGCAGAGCTTGTGCATACATGCATTGTGAAGGAGTTTAAAATTCGGTTCTTTAGAACTGCAATAGCAGTGCAATAGAAATGCCCCTGTAGACTAGTGTGTGTCAGCTGGACTGAATAAACTTAAACTGAGGATTGAAAAACAATTTCTAAGTAATTAAGGTGTCATGAACTGCCCCAGTTTATTAAATAGGGAAATAAATCTATTTTATCTTTTATGAATTTCCTGGGAAAATAAATTTGTTTTTATGACTGCATAATGTTTCAGATAATTAAATAGATATTTAATGATAAACAGGACTATAGAGTAGGAACTTAAAGCACTTTTAAAACCCTAAACCCATGAGAGCTAAGTGCTGTGAACCAAAAAAAACTATGTTGTAGCATTGACCATACTACTGGTATTTCATGAAGTTCTTTGGTTAGCACTGTTGCCTCACAGCAAGAAGGTCCTGGGTTCGAATCCACCATCTTCTGGGGCCTTTCTGTGTGAAGTTTGCATGTTCTCCCCGTGTCTGCATGGGTTCTCTCCAGCTTCCTCCCACAGTCAAAGACATACAGTTAGTGGGGTTAGAGAAATTGGGGATTCTAAATTGCCCATAGGTGTGAATATGAGGGCGAATGATTGTCTCTCTGTGTTAGCCCTGCAATAGATTGGCAACCTGTCCAGGGTGTACCCTGCCTCTCGCCCCATGGCTGCTGGGATAGACTCCACCGCCTCCAGGGACCTTGAATTGGAAAAGCAGAAGAGGATGGATGGATGGTTTCAACTGATGGACAGACAGACACCTTGCCATGGCATGAGCTCATCGGTCCATCGGGCAGATGAGCTAAATAATAGTTTTTCAGTGTACTTTGGAAGATAAATGACTTAAAACATCTCACAGAACTTGCCACAGTACTTTAATTAATTTCTTTCTCCTCATATAACCCCAGATTAACGCCATGAAATCACTGGTTCTGTGGAGGCCAAACCATCTGCTGCATGACCTGTTATGTTTGTTATGACTCTGACTGTATGTTTGAACTTAATGCTGGTGAATGAATCCGAGAAAACCTAATATTTCATCTGTGGCATTTTTTTAGATAGATATGACTCTAAAAAAGGACACAGAAATATTATATGTGCGTGTTATTAAACACTCTATTAGTGTATACTCCAGATTTAATCTTTCTACACCCTTCCTGTGTTCAAAGAGAGTTTAGAGAGAGAAAGGGTTGCAGATGAGGAGAGAAGAAGGTTCACAAGAAAGAAAGACAGACTGAGTAAGAGATGGAGACTGGCAGAGCTGTCATGCCAGGGTAAAACTGCTAAGACAGTTAGCTGAAGTTATGTGTTTGTTTTCCTCTTTTGTTCTTCATTTTTCCTCTTCTTGTCTTCTCAGCTCTCCATCCAAACTGCACTGTGTCCGTGGGATAATGATATGTTTGTGGAATGCTAATTCATCTGCCAGTGCAGGTTATCTTTTACATTTCGAATAGGGCAGCACAAGGAATCAGCTTGTGCAGTATCCCAAATTGAATTTCTCACTTACACAAATGTAATATTTTTAATTTAAATATCTGCATTAAACATTAACACAACCAGAAAGAAACATAAAGATTAAACACATTTTGGAGGCATGGAGACTTTTTCCAAATTTTTTAATTAAATTGTAAACTCATCTGAAGAAAATAGCCTCAGCAAATTGAATATAATAGTGATTTATCATACTAATGGAAACTGAATTTGCTCTACTTTATTACTGATGTTCTATTTACAGTACTACAATAACACCTTAAATATACTGAAAATGTTTCAAAGTTGCATTTTTCCCCTTTTGTTTAAGTGCACCTCGGCAATGTTGCTCTGAATCTTAAACACAGCAGCAGTCATTATTTTTGCAGTAGCTGCAGTGTGAAGTCAGCCACTCCGTGTCAAGGTCAATTTGCTCCTTTATTGTTACATAACTCTTGGATGCTTTATCTAAAACACAGTTCTTTTTGGCCAAGCTGAGTGATTTCTAACTTTTAAAAGCAGCCCCAGGTCCTTGGTTAGAGTGCAGCAAAAAAAAAAAACAGCCAGCAAAGATGAAATCACTGTTAAGAAATTGTCATGAATAACTCATCTGTATAGCTCTAATGTTTCAATGTGAAAACCAGGCTTATTTACAGTTTGATAACTGATCAGAATCTCAGAATTAGTGTCTGCATGCTGCCAGGAAACAGGTGTGGAAACAGACTGTGGGAAATCTGAACAGCTAGAAAGATTTTCAGCTGTTTGAACCATATGTTTACAAAGCTGGTGAGTCCGTGTATCCCCCATGGCATCATCCTGACTTTGCAGACTGGCAGCCATGATTTAACATGACTGAATGAGTGTATCATCATTTTTTGTTCTGATGAACTTTGGTCTGACAGTACAGTAGAGCTGTGAGAATATCTACAGACACGTCTCACACAGGGTACGCCCATTACATCCTCATCTATTTTCTCTACCATCAAGTGAGACAATGAAACACAATTTAGCATCCTGCCCTTTGCCTTCTCTCTTCCCCCTCTCCCCTGCCAGCATCATGTCTGGCCTGGGCGCAGCGTGTGGCAGGTAGCTAGTATTATGCTGACCTTTTCTGCACTGAGGAGCTCAGCCGGTTTAAATCAGACCTCTCAATCTTCCATGAACCACCCGAGGCAGCAGCCCTCAGAATTCTCCTGTGTAGGAGCCAAACATTACAGCCAGATAAATAAAAGTTCTGCATTGTACTCAAAAGAGTCTCTGGACAAATAATTTTGCGTCAGCTACATGGTTATTCAAAAATTCATTCAGCCAGCTGTGCACTTTAAAATTAAAAGATGATGCATGTTTATGTAGTCTTGTTTTGCTCAACCACACGTGAACAACTCTTGAAATACACTATGCATGGCATGAAATAGAAATACTTTTTAATGATGCTTCAAAAACGTACATTTTTCAATGCAAGTCATCTGATTTACCCTTTGCACTTATTTTAGTCACCAAAAAAAAGAAAAGTACATTGAGGTTTTGCAGACACATGACCACTAACCACGTTAACTTGTCCGCCATTTTGCACGTGTGACAATCATGGTGACAATGTAGGATCAAGTGAATAAGGCTCCAGTCATACAGGCCTAGAGAGTGGTCTGTGACCATCTGGCAATGACCGGTCACTATGGAAAAATGCGTATTCCCTAACTGGTTGACAAAAAACCTTCTTGTTATTGCTTTGGTTGCTAGCAAATTGTAGTGGTTGTAGTTTGAATGGAAGTGATGGTCTTCAAACACTGGCCAGCTACTCTCTGAAAAATGCAATGCAAACCAGAAATGGAGAAGGCCCACCTTAAAAGTAAAAGTTGTATCTCAGCGCTACAGCCAATATGTTTCAGAAGGTGCAACTTTTACTTTGAAGGCGAACCTTTCCAGTTTGCACTGCACTTTCTCAAATTTTACTACAGCTGGCCTAATGTCGCGTTCCAGATACCTTTCAACTTGGATGTCAGAACTCAGGAGTGACATCACTCCCGAATTAGAGCGTTCCAGAAAAAGTGAGGAAAAACAGGATTTGTTTTGGTTCTTAGCAAGGTAGAGCCATTCAGGTATCACTAGCAATACAACATAATACTTGTTTTTTTGTGTTTAAAAACACCGCTGCAGCACATTCATGGATAGAGCCTGGTCAGTGCTCTGCATATTGCTTATTTAGGGAGTCATAAATACACAACAGTGGCAGTACAGATTAAAAGTTTTACAGTTTTACTACTGTTTATGTTCTCTGCCACCATCTTGGACTGTTGCTGGGGCTGCTCCGACTTTCCAAGTAGGAAATCTGAGTTGAGGGGGCGTTCCAGATTCAAATTCTGACTGGGAACTTGGAAATTCTGACTTATTCAGGAATGCACCATAATAGTTAGTGAGTACATGCAGAAACATGACAAACTACAGACAACTGTGGCAATCTGCTAGCAACCAAAGCAATCACTAGGAGGTTTTTGGTGCAGCACCTTCTTTGCAACCAATTTTATCCAGCAACAGCCAGAAACCTCCAGGAACCACTACAAACCAGTGAAATACACATTTTCCCCTCTCAACCAGTGGTTGTATCATGTCCAATATAGTGAACAACACTTGAGCAATGACTTCAATGACATCACATGAGAAAGCTCAACAGTTAAACTTACAATATTAAAGATCCTTTCACATAAATCTTAGATTTGCAAAGACATGCTAATATAGTTTTCATTTAAGCATTGAATATGACATCTCATAATTCACATACAATTACAGTATGATCCTATTTTATTTATACAATTGCATTAACTGTAATTCATAAACAGTTAAAAAAATACTTTTGTTAAACCCCTTGAATTAAAACAGAAAGTCTTCAATTACATCTTGATTGCGTTATTTAAAATCCACTGTGGAGGTGTAAGCAGGCAAAATTTCAAAAAATTGTCAAAACACTTATGGATCTAACTGCATTTGCACAACATATGCAATCTAGGGTCACTTCACATGGTAGGATCAAGACCGGCAAGAAACCCTATAAAAGTTCCCATTAAGAAAGTGTTTGGCAGCAGCAGGGAGAAAAAAACTCTTAATAGTTAGAGACCTGAAACTGGGTGGGTGGCAGTCTCCCTCAACCAGCTTAGCTGAGAGGAGAGAAAAAAGTCCATAAGAAAAATCAATGCCTTATGGGTCTATATTAACCCCAGACGTGAGCACAGAGAAACTTTCCTCCTTCGCTCTCTATAGGGAAACATCCAAGTGAAGTAAAAATAAGCACAGTACATTCTGAGTGGAAGGGGAATCAGCTCAAATAACCTAGAAACTGTTTCATTCAGTGTTGTTTAATGTGATGTTAGTGATGTTAATAATAATAGCCAGTGTCTTGAACCAGATGTGCAGTTTAGTCTGTAAACAGAGTAGAAGGTACAGCCAGAAAATGTAATCAAGAAAGCAAAATTGGGCCAAGTTGACATCTATGAGATCAGCAGCACTTCTTATGAACATGAGGAAGCCAGGAAAAGCCTAAAATTGGGACTGCTGACAAATGACGTAAAATGGTTAAAGAATAACTAAAGTATGTCAAAAGTAAAACCAACATAGGTAAAAAAAAAACAAACAAAAAAAAAAACTCTGTGTTTAATCCATGACTACAAAGTGTAATCAAAATGTTCTGAGAACAGGTCCATGAAAATCAAACATCATATTCAAATTTGGCTGACCTCCTCCAGTGTGTGAAAATGGAATATGTTGAACTTGATTCTCATTTAAGAGAAGTGGACAAAGTTGCAGGAAGCAATCTAACCAGAACGTTAATGACATAGGAGCTCATCTGGCCCACAATCCATCACAATTCACAGGTTATTGACTATACAATGACAAATTTGATCTTGGCTTGAGCACAGTTTGGATGATGTGACCAGTACTCAAGAAGGAGTGGCAATTCTTGAGTACATGCCACGCCATGGCGAGGCGTCCGGCGCCATGGCATGAGCTCATCGGTCCTTCAGCCAGATGAGCTGAAAATAGCAGCCTTGCTGGAAGCTGGACATACCTGAGAACATGACCTTTACTGGGAGATTGGCCAAATTTAAGTCAGGGAGGGCTTGATTTTCATGGACCTGTTCCCAGAACTTTCTGATCACACCTTGTACTACTGCACTACAAAACACTTTAGGAAGCATGTCTAAGGTGGTGTAAGCTTGTGACCCATTAGCAACATAAGTTTTGATATGATTTCTACGATGGTGGCTGCTCTTCCACCCTAAGAAATAATGAGGAGGATGGTATATCTAATGCCACCAGTACTCCTTAACTATTCTCAAACTTGGTTTTCCTGGTGCACATGCCATCAATTTATAAGCAGCTCTGCAGAAATGTGTCAGGTAGGTATACTTAAGATAACGAAGTCATTTCTACCTCAGCAAAGAATTTCTTCTCTGATTTGATTCATCATTATATGTAGTTTTATTTTACACAGTGCTCAGTTTTAAACAAAATTCAAATTTCCCTTTCTAACGAGTACGATTTTAGTGGTGGTGAAGGACTCATGAGAAGATACATGACTTATTTATAAATGATAGTAGAGTGTGGCTACTATGGTTGGATCAGCATGTGCAATATCAGAGGATTTCCACAGAAAAGTGCACAGGAAAATGATAATAAATATTTCAGCTTCAGTGAATCTGAGTTTGTAATGATCTCTAGTTTCTCTAAAACTTCAAAGCTGAACTGGAATTAAATATCTTATAGTGTGTTTATATATGGTGGTTGGCAGTTAAGCTTGGAAAATAAAGATAGAGGTTTTGATTAATGGATTTCTGAAGAACTGTTTAGCAAATAAAATATAATATATATTTTTATTGTAAGAAATAAAATTTTAAAAAACAATTTTCAACCTTACATTTTACAGAAATGAATTTAACACTAATATTACATTAGATGACTTATTAGAAGCTACATTCAGCTAGTCATTTATTCACAAGAGATCTCCACAGTGGGTAGCTCTGCATGTGTGATTTGGCAGGATTTTACACCGGATGCCCTTCCTGACGCAACCCCAAATGGATTTGTTTCCCCTCCCGGATTTAAACTGGAGATCTTTTGCTTGTTAGGTGAATGTGAAAACCACTACATTATGGATTAAAGCAGCAAAAATAAATCAGAAGAGTTAGTCAGTGAATCCAAATCCTTCCAATCAACAGAAAAAAAAAATGTCAAGCCACAAAACAAAGTAGGCAAACTTACAGAGAGTTTGTAGTTTACTCTCTGATGTTAGGATGAATATTAAACAAACTTAAAAAAAGCAAACCAAACAAAACAAGTTTGACTTTATCAATTCAACTTCTGTATTTGTTCCCTGTAACAATTATTTTCTACTTTACAGTTGTGCTTATGTCACAGTTGCACCCATTTATCTTGCAGGCCTACATACAGTTTATTTCTACTGGTAAAACTATAACTATACTGTTTGTCTTATGCTTTAATGGTTGCTTTTTATTTGTCCAACTCTGTGTTTCACTAACAGGAATCCTCTTAGGAGTTCAACCAATAAAAGACGTAGCAAACATTTTGTTATATTTTTGTGTATGCGTAAAAAAAAACCCTCCTCTGTTGTTTTAAGAGCCCTACATGGTTACAGAAATAGTAATGTAGGCCGCTGGTTTTGTGTGAGACTGCATATGTGTGTGTGTGGTATCTTCTTCCCATTCTCACGCTAAACATCGAAGCTGAATTGAGGGTGGGTTAGACTTTTATGTGAAAAGTGAGGAACTTTTAACATCAACCTACACAACAGGACAGCATCTATATGACCTGATTAGACTACATTCAGTCATTTTATCTAGTATGTGCATGTTTATAACAATAGTGCTTGTTGGTTTAATAAGAAAATACGTCAAACCTAATAGTTCAATTCCCCGACCTGTTCTGAGTTTGGGAATATGTGTAAAAGCGTGGGTAGTCAAGCACAGTGCAGTCTACTCACCCAGTCCTAAGCAAGATACTCTGAGTCCTGACTTTCCAAGGTTTCTGCATAAACAGGAAAAAAAGAAAAAGGTATCAGATCTCTATTAGATGCACACACCTCTGTGGAAAAAAACACATCATTAATCTGCATCATGTTCAGTGATGTGGATAATATTTTAAAAACAAGAATCAGTCATTTATCTGACCAATTACAAACTTTACCTTCAAAGGCTTCCATTTACAGGCATTTCCACCTGTAGTAGATGTTAAATTGTGTATGCAGAATAACGTCAAGAAGACTGACAGTCTAGAGACTAACAAGCTGGCCTTTAACTTTTACAAGAGGCTGAATTTGGCTTTGCCTGAGATAATCACATGACAGCTTGACAGTACGCTTCTCTGCCTTATTTCTCTGTGAGAAATCAAAATGAATTTCACTTTTCCAGCCCTCCAGGTAACCTCTTAGCATGTCTTAAATAGGTGTATGCATGTATGTAAAGGGGAGATGATGATGTAGCTGATTCAAATGGTTATCTGCCCTTTGATGTTATGTTTCCAACCGCAGGGAGGAGAAAATCACACAGTTATTAACAGTATGATACAGAGAGAAACACGGGTTAAAGCAGGTAGGCAGAGTAAAGGAAAACTACACTGATCAAACAAGATGCAAAACCGCTGGACCTATGCATTTAGCAATAAGGAATATTTGCACACATGAAAGGTTTACGAAATGTGTAGATAAAGGTGTTAAAGCTGGTTGTGCATGTGTACTATTGATGAGCTCTAATAGTCTCATTAGTAATGTCCTTAACACACATCTTGCAGAGTATATTTTTTGTATTGCTTTAGTATAAAAGTAATAAGACACAAACCAGCATGCTGTCTGCAACCTCATTATCCCACCAAATCAAGCACATGCTGATAACAGTGTGTATAGTATCACAAAACACTTGCTCTGTTTAGCTGAAGAGCCCACTAGAATGCGTAAATACACATAAAAACTAAATAATATTAATAACATTTACCCTCAATTTAGATTTTATTTAAACCTGAAATAAATATTCTTTGGGGACAGCACAAAGATGAGTAAACTCAAAAGTGACACATTTCTAGAGCTCTTGATGCATGCTCAATAATCTAGGTAAAAGAATCCCAAAAAGCTGAATCTGTTCATCTGGACATAGCATTTTCAGTGGGAGAAACGTTTTGTCACTCCATCTAAGTGACTTCTTCAGTCTCAGGTAACTGCAGGTTTCCCCAACCTTATAAATAATGACCGAAACTATGCAATGTACTGTTTATAAGGTTGGGGAAACCTGCAGTCAGCTGAGACTGAAGAAGTCACTTAGATGAAGTGACGAAACGTTTCTCCCACTGAAAACGTTACGTCCAGATGAACAGATTCAGCTTTTTGGGATTTCTAGAGCTGATATGGGCTAGTAAACTGATTCCTATCTAAACATCTAGTGAGCACCTACCAACATTATCTAATTTTTGGAGATGTGTTTGTGTCCACCTGACAAATATGATAGCAACACTTTCATTGGTAAAATATGTGAAGAACATTAAAGTAAATTAGTAATGGTAGTAATAAACATAAACTGCCCCCATGTTAAATGCCTTAATCAACAAAAATGATCCAGATATAAAAGTTGAATATTTACTGGGGACCTAAATTTTTGACCCCACAGTGTCCCCATGGATTAGTGTGTGATCAAGTTAAAGTCCCCATCGGGCGTGATAATATGAACACACACACACACACACACACACACACACACACACACACACACACACACACACACACACACACACACACACACACACACACACACACACACACACACACACACGCACACACACACACACACACACCCACTCACACACACACACACACACACACACACACACACACACACACACACACACACACACACACACACACACACACACGCATACATACACACACAGCACACTTTAAATACTGACTTCTGGGGTTTAAGCAGGTGCAGAGGTAAAACAGCCGCTCCAATTCATCAGCCTGTAGGAAATACACGTGAACGATTTTCCTGGGGGAAGCTGTTACAATATGTTGTGTTTGCACTTTTGTATTTGCTACAGCTCTGTATTTTTGGAGGATACTGTAGAATTGACCTGGAATTGTAATTTACGTCATCGTTTTTATATATAAACTTCTTATCGTTCCTGCTGCAGCCTGAGAAGTTGAGAGACCAAGAAAGGAACCACTATTCATCATACTGCTGTACACTGAATAAAATAAATGAGGATGAAGACATGTACAACTTATTAAACAGCTAAAGCAGGACACACGCACAGAACAATGGAAATATAGAAAACACCCCAACTTTAATTACTGGAAAAACTATGTTAATCACTTTTATGTTTCCTACTAAAGCCACCAACCCCCTGCATTGCAAGTCGCTATAAATAATATACAACAACTGAAATGTGCTGATAATGACATTTTATCTAACTTTGTTATTAAAAGTTTAATTAAACATTTTTAATACAGCATCATATTTTGCAGGCTTAGCTGTGTTTATTGATTGGGCAGTACATTATTCACATTTGTCAGCATCTTTCATTTTGGCTCACCTGTCAAACCTGCTTAAGTTTTTTATTACTGATGTGACCTTTGTATCAGAATAGTCAACCAGGCATAAAAATCAGTTTTAGATGATGCATTAGATCCTCTGACACCTTTAAACTATCCAGAAAGGACATTAAGAACAAGGTGCTCTTGAACAACAAGTAACAGGAGCTACTTTTGCTCTGCAAAAGAACAAAAAGTCATTATAAAAATGGGTTTGTATTGTATTTTCATTGTTTCACATATAGCCAATATACTTTTATTATCATTTAATAGTGAAATATTTGTGGAATCTGATTGTTCTCCTTTTATCTGTTTGTGTTTTCCAAGGAAAGTCAAAGTTCCCCCACTGAAGTTTTTTGGAGACTATATTCTGACCATAATAATAAGTATGAGTATGTAAGTATGATTACAAATATGCTTTATCTGTAAATGACTGGAAACTGCGTTTTGCAGTCTTTCATCAGATCTTAGCAGACTCAGGCTTTATCCCTCCTAGTGACCCAGAAGAGGAAAGCAAGTTAGAAAATGTATGAATACACATTATTTAAAGTAGCTTCTCTGTTACAGAAAAGATGAGGGTATTTTTAAAAAGTCTAAAAGTTAAGGCCTTTATTCAGGGCAAATCTTTGAATTTAGATCATAGAGACTAGAGGTGCTGAGTCAGGCAGTGGATGCCCCTGCTGACAATTAATAATGATGCCTCTGTTTCTTGGCCACAACCATGAATGATGATAATACAGGTGCATTCTATTTAAGATCTAAAGAGAAAAGCTTGGTTGGAGGCAAAACATACATCCCCTAACAAACCATTAGCAAAACAAAAAACTACCGTCTGTGATGAGTAATAAAGAAGCCACCAATCCATTTAGACAGAACATTTGTGCAGCAAATGTAATGATGATGGGTTATGTTTGTAAGCAGTTTTCCAGCCAAAGTTCTGGCACAGAGTCCTAAAATACTGCAGTATATAATGTCTGATAGTCTGACCTGAAAAACTCTAAAGAAAACTCAAAACTACCAAACAACATATATATGTTTACATTAAAGTGAACAATAATGACAAGAGCAAAAGATGGAAGTTATGTGACTTTATTATGGAGCCATAAAGTGTGGGTAGGGAGGAAGTTGGGGTGGATGGATGGGTTGACAAAAGTTAAACATGGCAGATAGCCAGACAGTCTTCTTTCCAGTTTCAGTTGTGAAACAGCCGGGATGAGAGTCAGCACCTCCAAGTCTGAGGCCATTGTTCTCTACTGGAAAATGGTGAAATGCTCCTTCTGGATTTGAGGAGACAGGCTTTCTCCAGCAAGGGAGTTCAAGTATCTTGGAAGCTTATTGACTCATGATGGGAAGGCGGAGTGTGAGTTGGACCAGCAGACTGGTGTGGCGTCAGCAGTAATGCGGGTGGGGTACCGGACTGTCATGGTGAAGAGAGAACTGAGCCAAAAGGGGAAGTTTTCGATGTACCAGTTCATCTACGTCCCAACTTTCACCTATGGTAGTTAAATCTGGGTAATGGCCAAAAGAGTAAGATCAGGACCACAAGTATCCAAAATGAGTTTCCTCCATTGGGTGAGTTTCTACCTGATGGGATGAAGAGCTCGGACATCTGGGCATCTGGTTATGATGCCTCCTGGGTGCCTCCCTTTGGAGGTCTTCTGGGCCCAACTAGGAGGAAACCCTGGGGTAGATTCAGAACCTGCTTTAGAGATTATCTATCTCATCTGACCTGGGAACACCACAGGATGTTCCAGGAGGAACTGGAAAGTATGGCTGGGGAAAAGAACATCTGGAACACCCTGCTTAGCCTGCTGCCACTGTGACATTAAATAAAGAATGGATGGATGATACTTTTGCACTAGACTAACCAAATCTCTACAATAACTTTTAACAATATACCTGTGACATAACTCCTGCCTCCAGTACACTGCTATGGGTTGTTTCTGAAGCATGGGACAAACACCCTACTGTGTGTACAATAGTCATTGTCCAAAGTGATTTGAGTGGTCCATAAGAAGATAAATGCCAGTCCATTCCATTCATTTGGGTTGGAGAATTTGTTGCTTCAGAAAATATATGAACCAAACAAGAGAAATCACAGGACTGGTTCCTCCGACTAAAATAAAGAGTAGGTTTACAAATAAAATTTGGACTTTTCTAAATGACAGCAACACTGCAAACTTGCTTGAATTCACCTCTTGCTGTACCATGAAAGGGAATATAAAATAACCACAAAAAAGGCCTTAATACAATCTTTTCCTAAAAGTTTTTTTCTCTAGTTTTTTTCTCCAGTAAAAGAACACGTAACTTCTCAGATCAGGTCAGGTGGGCCGCTGAGCTTGCACAGTATGTCCTCTCATTCAGCTTTCAGAGGGTTTAATTACCAGATGGATAAAGAAATGATGGTGAAGAGGATAACAGATGAGATAGAGAGGAAGTTTCAAACAGAAAGAAAATAAGATTTCCATGCTTGGGAGAGAAAGTGAGAAAATGATTTCTCCCACATATAAAACCTCTTTCAAATGGTTCTTCGTAGTTATGCAACCATTTATAGCCACACGAAAATAACCAAGCCACCACCACCAAACACACACATGCTAATACATACTAATACAGCCATCCTTTCCCATCAAATATTTATTGAAATATGAACACCACCCCCACCCCCCTTCCCCCATAGTCCCTTTTCCCAACAGATCTACCATAACAAGCCTTCCCTAACAATAAGCCTATTCATCTCTGCTTAAACATGTCTTCATTTGCCTGATGATGGACAGTAATGACTTTCTCTAATACCCCCGGCACTGTAGGCAATATTATACTCTCTCTTCATCTGCCAAAAACACCCTCTCTGTGTTTCTCTCCTGCAAGCCAGCAGTCATCATCACAGATCTGTCACCGATTACCTCTCCCAGTACAGTAGGGACTGGATCTGCATTCAGGGAAAAAAAAGGTTATACTTTGAGTCTGCATTTTTAACAACATTTAGTTTTTACTAGACAGCTGGGTGTAATTGGCCCAAAAGCACTAGCAATGCTCTAAATGTGACAAAAGACTTTAGTGTTAAGAGCTGAGGTGACAAATGGCATTTTTGCTTGCTTTAATCCTGTCATGATAATAATGACTAAGATGTCTGTTGACTAAGGGATTTTCTAAGTTTGTCACCAGTCAAATTCTATTTATTACTGCCACTGGACTCATTTATTTTAGAAGAAGTAAAGGATAAAAGCTGACAGGAAATTTCTCTGAATTTGAAAGTAAACGTTCGATAGATATTCTCTGCTCCTGCTACCAACAGGCTGAGTAGGCAGTTATCATTTGTCATAATGATAAACGGAAAGCTACCCAGCTGATGTAAGAGACCTCTAAGTAAAGAAGTGCATTTAAAATCCCTGGTGGTAATTTAAAAGGGTGTATTTTAATCCAAACTATCCTTCTCTGGCCTTAGACTATTAGTTTAGCTTCCTAGACCTAACCAACTAGTTTTGGTGTTGAAATATAGCAGCATGTGAAAACGACTGTAAACAGTGACAACAATCAAAAGTAAAAAGCAAATCAAAACAACACTGAAGTCTGACTCTTAAGTCCAAAATATGCATGCATATGTGGACTTCTAAAGTGAAAACTCATTATTTCCTTCAGCAAGGTGGAACCACTGCCAATAAAAGCGATGATAACTGCTTTCTGAGCTGCTAGAAGGTACAGGAAGGTGCCCACTGCTGATAAACATTGAAAACAGGTGGAAAGCATTTTAAAACTCATTTCATACTTCCCTATCATAACTTATTCTTTATGAATTTATTTTACCTTTAAATGTATGTCCTTTTCCCTCTTTTCTTATGTGTGTCAAGCAGCCAGTAGTCATAATACTGTGTTTATAACCAAAAATCAGTAAACATTGGATACTTTATTTTGAGGTAAACTGATTTTTTTAAAAGTGCAGTATGAGACAGTGTATCTGCCCTTGCAATTAGATGATGTTTAACAATATATTTTTATGTACCTTTGGTTTAATGATATTGTAGATGTCTTTTAAAGAGATTAGTTTCACATTTGCAACCCTATTGCAAATTAAAATCAAATTGCTGCTCACGATATGCAGACACAGTAATGAGCCACGAGAGACTGCCTGACACACTTCTCCATCGAGTGTAAAACAGTCCGTGAGACACAGAGACAAAGAAGGGGGGGCAACAAGGAGGCACTGAATGCATGCCTAGAGGCCACCTGAGCTCCAGATAAAGTAGGTTACAATGTTACAGTAATCACCCTAATTCTGGCAGCATACATTGTTTGTCTGTGGCATCACTTAATGGAGACATCCCTGTGCCTCACATTTAAGAGATGCTACTCTGTTCCACACTTGACAAGTGTTTTAGTTTCTTGTACTTTCTCTTCTATTCACCAGCTATAATCTTCAAGTTTATACCTAAAGATACTGCAGTGCTCAGATCAACTCCTTTGCATGCCATTTTCCCTACACTTCCTCACATATACCCTGTGGCTCACATTCATCTCCAGCTTGTCCAATTCTGGGTCATGGGGGGTGCTGGAGCCTTTCATAGGAAAAGGGGCAGGCTACACCCTGGACAAGTCACCAGTCTATCACAGGGCTAACACAGAGAGAGACAACCATTCACACTCATACTAACACCTAAAGTACTGTGCAAAAGTCTTGAGTCACCCTTCAGTTCTTATTTTTCTAGGAAAATGGGGAAAAAGTGCAGCAATTTATTGAAACGTGTTTAAACATACATTTCAAATACAGTATATAAGGCAAAAACAAAGTTTGTACAATTCTAATGAGCTTGAAAGTCAATATTTGGTATGACCACCTTCATTCTTTATTTATTCCTTTATTCTAGTCTTCAGGAATAGTTCTCCAGGCTTCTTGAAGGACATTCAAAGCTCTTCTTTGGATGCTGGTTGTCTTTTGTGCCATTCTCTGTCAAGATGATCCCACACTGCTTCAATAATGTTGTGGTCCGAACTCTGGGGAGGCCAATCTATGACTGATAGTGTTTCATTGTGTGTTTTTCTATCCAGGTATTATCTTTGTCATTTTTTCATGGATTCAACTAAAGAAATGGGAACAAATTATGTGTTTTGTCAGGCTGCTGGTAACAAAGTGCCAAAAGATACAACTTAAGATTGGTTCTTTGCTAAGTTGTCTGTTACATGTACATACAACACTAGTTCATCTCTTGATCTAAGTGCCCTATTTATGCTTGAATAATTCATAGGTCAGTGTTACTTGGCTTGACAAACAAAACAATAAACCTCTGAATATGGTCAGGTATAAGGACTGAACTGAAAACAAGAAGCCAAAGAAAAACTTTGAAAGACCTTCAGAGAGTCTGGGGAACTACTGCTCGAGACCACTTTTTAAAAATTACAAGAAAGTCTGGCTTCCTTGAAGCAAAATATAATGAAACAAGGGGTGGCTCAAGACTTTTGCACAGTACTGTACAGCCAAGTTAGAATCACCAGTTAACCTAACATGCCTGTCTTTGAAGTCAGAGTACCCAGAGAGAACCTAAGCACACACAGAAAGAACATGAAGTCTCCACACAGAAAGGCCCCACACCAAGAAAATCCAGGATGTTCTTGAACATCCTGGATGTTCTTGAACATCCTGGGTTTGAATCCAGGATGTTTATCTAGGCATTATCGTTTTTGGAAATCACATTGACAGTAGAAAAAAAATCAGTTTAAATTATGTAAACCAAAAATATGCAGCTTTGTAAGTCATTTAAAAGCATACTGTACAGTAACATTGTATCCATGAGTCCTTCTCTGACACAAACCAACATTGTTGCTGTCCTCTCACTTTCCTTTCACTTCTCTCTTACATCTTTTAAACATTAACTCGCTACATTTTCTACTGACTGCATGTGTCTCCATCGATCACATTTTCAACTGTGAAGGTTTTCAAGGACAAAAAAATAAACAAATAGATGTAGGAATACACACTGAATGTGCTCCTTTCTCTATTAAAGTTTGTTCACTTTTTGTCACAGCTGGGGCTGAATTGTTTTTTCTTGTGTTCTCCTCACTATCTGTCCAACTCCTCAATGCAGCTTTGCTGACTTAGCATCACCATGAAGAGTAACTGGGCCAAGTCCTGTTAGAGTTATTTTTTTCCCCTCATGGAAAAAATAAATAAATAAAATAAAAGTAGGAGGAGAGAGTGAAAATTCAAAAAGTACTAATAGCACTTTTTGAGATCTTTAAATAATTATCATTATCATGTGGTGTGGACTAATTTTCTCTCCCCATTTTATCTGATTCATTCTTAAAAAAAGAGCATTGATTGATTAAAAAACTAAGAAGCATCGATCTGTTGAGACTTTACTGAACAATGTTTTTTGTTCCATTCTCTCTCAGGATGATCCCACACTGCCTCATTAATATTGAGGTCTGGGCTCTGGGGAGGCCAATCCATGACTGATAGTGTCCCACTGTGTGTTTTTCTATCCAGGTATGCTTTTACTACACTGGCAGTGTGTTTGGGATCATTGTCATGCTTTCCAGATGGTATTGCATGGTGAATCAAAATCTGACTGTACTTTTCTGTGTTCATAATTCCATCAATTTTGACAAAATCCTCAACACCACTGGCTGACATGCAGCCCCAAACCATAAAAATACAATTTAAAATTGGTTCTTTGCTAAGATGAATATTATGTGTAGACCCAGCACTGGTTCATCCCTTGAGTCAGGTGCCCTTTTTTTTATAGGTCAGTGTTAAGTTGCTTAACAAACAAATTAACAAAAAAAAAAAAAAAATCCCCAACACCACTGGCTGACATGCAGCCCCAAACCATAAACATACAATTTAAAATTGGTCAGGTACGAGGACTACACTGAAAATTAGTGAGAAAACAGCCAAAGAAAAACTCTGAAAGACCTTCAAAAGAACTATGTGACCATAATAAAGAAAGATTAGGTAAGCAGGTGAGCAGGGAGGTCAAATCTTCTAAAACATAATGAAGACTGAATTGATCCTAAAAACAATAATTATAGAGCCACAGTCATGCATTGGGTCACATGTTTCTTCTCTTATGACTTACCTGGGCAAACTGATTTATAGTCCACAGCTGTATAAAACCCTTTATGAATTAAATGGTGATATTTGCAACATCTTAAGTTCTTCTATGATTTCAGCAAAGGGACAAACAAACCAACATGCGTGACCACATCCTCTATGCACCACGTTATGTACTGTAGCATCCTTAAGAATGCAGCTCCAACACACATTAATTCACTTTTTTTCCTAATGCTGTCTACTACGGTGAAGTTCAGTTGAAAAACACTTTGATGCTGAAATCACAATCATTATTGTTGAAAAAAAAAGCAATTTCTGTTTGAGTGTGGATATGTATTAATGCATGACTGTATACATAAATACATGAATACGCTTGCACATATGTGTGTCTATACATCCATTTGCATCTACTTGAATGTTGCGCCTACCAGTGGGTCCATTTGGGTGAAAATGTTTCTATGTATAAAACAAGGAGCAATCTCAGCAGTGGAGCTATTTAATGCTGATCAAAGCTTGAGCATTGAGTGGGTGGGGGTGGGGGGATAAAAGAGTAACGGGAGGAGCTCTTAAAGCCTACATGTAGACACAGTAATGCAGAAGCCTGTGTATGGGAGCAATATAAAAGCTGTCACCTAGCAAAGGGGGTGAGATAATACAGCTAATGGGAGCAGCAGGAAGCGCACTTTCAGCCAATCAGTCTTTGGACACCTTTACAGTTGTAAATGTAACATACACTGTGACAAGAGCAGTAAGCGTGAGTATGAAGAGATGGTACCTGCGTGTACATTATGCATGTGTGTGCATGATTTGACATTGGACAATTATAATAAGCCTCCTTAAGCTTACAAATGAAAACAAACTCCTTCTAAGACATAAATTAACAAACCTCCCGACTGAAATCAAAACATGAGGATATGACAAGCTCTTGGTATTCTGGATGCTCTGTAAGCTACTTCAAGGGGAAACAGATTGAGAACTGGAAGAAAATTTAACACAAGTGAAACTGGACATGAGGAATGAGTTCCGCTCGCTGTACAAAGAAATAATAAAAGGACCTGCAGTGTACTGTAATTCAGCCCCCACTATAGAAGAATACCACCAGGAGCTATAATGGATCACACACTTCCATCTTTTCAGCTCTGTTAGAACAGGATTGCAGTTGTGGTGGTCCCCTTGTTATGAAAAAATACATACATACTTAATTTTTCTCTCGAGGCAAATCTGGATTAAGTTAGACATTTAAAATGCAAATTGCCAACAATTAGCTTCATTCTCACAGAGACGAGCTGGGAATGTATATACACAGATGTAATAGTGTAATTGTTGTACATTTGTTCACGAAGGGCAAGGCAAATGAGAAGCTGAGTGGATTCCAGTACAGTCATGCATGTGTAAAAATCAGTAGGCACCATTAACTGTGTGTACATGTTACGGGCACAGCAGAACAGTTGCAGAAGGACACAAACGGACACAACACTGTGTGCGTCTGCAGTGACTCAGACTGGCTGCGTAGGCAAAGATACTCATCATTCAGGCCTGAATCATTCTGCCAAAGTCTCTGATCTAGTTGTTGTCAAGTGGCCTTCTTGTTCAGTGTTAGTGCTTTCCAAAGTATCTCAGGGAAAGAAAGGCAATTTGCACAAAACATGATCCATACCACTACAGAGTCTCTATTGGTGAGTCAGGTAATTCTCTCATCTGCTGTTCTATAATTTTTCCCTTTGCCATATTGAACCAAGCTGATATCCATCATCAAAAAACAGCGCCCCACCTGCCCCTCATGCAAGCGCAAATCAATTTCCCTTCAATTTTCGGAGGTGCTGACTGCAGATATTTCATGCTACTGTCAAAAACTATTCTTGAGGGGCTTTTTGCAGTGGATTATGATATTGTTGGGGGTATCAACAGCAACTTCAAGTGCAAACTAAGGACAAACTGTTGATGAAATCCTGTCAAAAAAGATAGATTACTTTCTGCAAGGTGTGATTAACAAGCTGAAAGATGTTTTTTGTTACTTTGCAATATTTTTGTTTCTGGCAACATATGCCTTGTACAATTTTATGATAGACTGTATAAAGAAAATGGTTTCTGGACTCATTTTGAAGCATTGTGTTTGGCATTTTGGGTGTTTCCATCATTTTGAAACCAGATGTGACAAGCAAAGCTTGGATCTAATCAAAAAAACAAGGACAACGCAGGCTAACACCTTCTGACTTATCAATTACAAGGTGGCCCTCCATCATACCCTGCTTTATTGTCTATTTCCTGTAACAGGAGCTGAAACTAGCAATTGAGGCTATAAACTCGTGAGGAAAGTGTTCACTGAGGTCATAAATCAAGTTAGGAAGGGATGTTTTCCCTTCTTCTACAAACTTCTATAAATTTGGACTCCTTTTTGCAACCAGATGATTTACCCTCTGCTGGCCAATAGAGAAAATGGACTGACTTCACTTTTCAGACACCAAAAGAAAGTAGATCAATATACATGTACTTACACATCCCCACTCTTTCAGAACACTGCAAATTTATTTGGAGTTCTTTATTTGAGAAGAACAAAATCAATCCATTTTTTCAAAGTGTATAAGAACAGATCGCTCTGGTTTAATTTCCCCAAACCTCAACTGCAGACCTAGATGACTCAGAGCCTGGGGGCAAAACAAAGCAAACACTAAATGAGATTCTTCAATGATCCCACATTTTCCTTCAGCAAAGACTGTACCCACACAGAGAGGTACACATGCATACACACACGTGTGCACGTACACACACATCTTAAAGGCTGTTTAGTTGTGATGGTTTTGTATTAACTGTTTGGCGATTCTGCACCATGATCATGGTTATATTAAAAAGGTCTCTTTTCTGTTTCTGATTTCCACACAAAGGGAGAGAAAAGGAAGACGGATAATAAGGGAAGACGAAAAGAGTTACCGACCAACTGACCCAGAATAAGTAGTAATGTATTTACTAAAGAAATTATGTCAGCAAGCTTCTGGTGTCACTGAAATGTGCCACATTCATCAAATAACATTTTACTACGTTATAAAAACAAAAACAAAACAAAAAATCACAGATTTCAGCAACAGCCAGAAGGGACACATAACACTGCTTCAATTATGAGCTGATGAATGTGGTAATCTTTTTTATTTGCTTTCCAAATGACAACAAATTATACACAAACCCCTCAAGTATTGACCAGAACAATGAAAAAGAAGGTGATCATTTAAAGTCTGTTAACATGAGGTGGATGATGAGTTCAGTGCTGTGCCAGGTGAGGCTGATGGTTTCATTATGAGCATGGAGATACTGGGGTATATTGGGGGTAAATGTCTTACAGAAGGGCAACAAAAAACTTGTTTTAGTATTTCAGATGACTTTTCCTTCACTTTTATAAACTTAACACACTTCACTTTGTGTCTCTGTGTGTATGTCGCTGGAGTAACCACAAAATTGTGATCACACCAGTGTTATTGATTTGCTAACCTTTTACTTCACTGAGGACTTATATCACTACGTGCTTGGATTAATTTTGTGGGGAAGGATCTGTAATGTTTTTTTTTTCCCAAGTTAACTCCAAGAGTCTTTTGCACAGGTTAAAACTCTCAGCTTTGGACAGGAGTTTGTGCTTTAACATGAACAGCTGGTCCAACAATCTGCTGGATGATAAAAACATAATGCCGGATTAACATGTCAGACTAAATTATCATATATATTAAATGTTATTTGTTGGCTAAACTCAAATAGGTTGTTCTGGATTTTGCAATTCACAGGCTTTTAAAAATTACAGCCACAGCAGATTCCCATTGGATTAAAATTAAGGATGCCACTTGCAACATTCCCATTATCAGACTCGGAGAAACACTAATCCTGTTTAAACAGGGATTAGCATGTATTTCCGCCTGAAGTTCTCTGCAACTAAATGAGGAATTAACACGCTTCTCACAAAATAACAAACTTTCACACTGTAACAAATAACATTTGGGACATCAAGGGCACCAAGGTCCATCTTTACAGATAAATCTTGATTCAAACACTCAGTCAAACACATTCATACCCACTAGAGTGCACACATACAGATGAGCCTAAACGCTGTAAGGGCTGCTGGCAGTGAGTCAAGACATCACATTGACAGTTCACCCCAAAACCAAATTAACATGTTTTTTTTTCATTTTTTTCTGGCCTGCAGTACTATTTATGTATTGTCCTGGCAACTCATGCCAGGACAATACATAAATAGTACTGAGTTTTGGGGTTATCAGCTGTGGATATATTTGCTTTCACTTGGATATAATAGAACCAGATGGCACTTGCCTTGTGGCAAGCATAAAAAAAATCATTTGAAAGCCTTTGCAGCAATGTCTCTTTTCAGAAATCATAGATGGAATTTTTCTTCTGCAGAGTGATACAGTTTGTGTGAGCACTACAGCCCAGGGAATATTTGAATATGGGGTGAACTTTTTAATACAAAGTAACAGTAATGAGTTTGCAGTGTGCATTATTAAAATGTACAAATTAGGAGAAGTATGCCAGATCAGCGGCTGTTAAATAAAACTCAGCATAACTATCTGATGTCCAAAAATATGCCTGCTATTGCCACCTGTACAGCATGTATCTTAGTGGTCTTGTCACGAGAAGATTTGTAGATCAAGCCCCTGAAGCAATTTGGAAAATGCAAGCGAAGAACTGGAATGAGTGTACACGCTCATCTCCCTCACTGCCATCTGCGTAAATATGAAGTGGTGCACAAGTAAAATTAAAAATTAAGAAATGTTTTCCTTTCAACTGTAGACACCCTATCAAAAATGTACAAATAACAAAAACTCGTCATTAACCAATAATAAGAGGCTCTTTGCTGTGTTTTGTTTTAATAATCCTTAATAAACTAATCCTTACTGGCTGCTATATACATTAATTAGGACTTCAGTCAATAAGGAGATTAATGCATGGGCACACACACACACACACACACACACACACACACACACTCACTCTCAGACAGAGTCTGAAACACATGAACATGGAAATGGAAACATGAACCTTTATGAGTTTTTCTAATCTATAAAGACATTAATTTAATATCAAAAGTTTGTTACTTTGACTGGAGCAGAGGCAACATTACTGTCAACCCTGTTCAGAGGTATTAGTTTCTATTATAACACTGAGAGATATAGTAAAAAAAAAAAACCCAAAAAACTTGATGTAATCTCCTATTCAGACGGTCTAATTTATGCAGCCTATAGCAGGGAAACAATGGTGATCCAATGAATGTCAAACAATTAGTCTAGACCTATATTAATTATTTAAACATAAGGATTTCTTTCATCTACTGGGTCATGGTCATTACATTAGAGAAGCAGAATGTCAAACTGGCATGCTATTGAAAAGGTAGAATGGAGAAACCTCAACGAGTCTTTAAAAAGGACTGAGGAAATTACATTCAGTAAATGATAAGGTACCAGGGGATAAAGAGAAATGCTATGGAGGCATATCATGTAAAATATTAATGGATCATATAGAATTTTGGTTGAGCCATCCTAACTATATGTGTGCCTGTATTATTATAACATCACGAATCAGGGTGGCACTGTGGTGCAGAGGTTAGCAGTAACATCTCACAGCAGGAAGTTTCTGGATTCAAACCTGCTGGTCAGCTGGGTCTTTTTTGTTTAGAGTTTGCACATTCTCTCTGCATGTGCTTTTGTCTGATTCTAAAGTGGCCGTAGGTGTCTGTCTCTTTGTGTTACCCCTGTGATGGACTAGCGACCTGCCCAGGGTGTACCCCGCCTCTCACCCAATGACAGTTGGAGAGGATGCTGCTCCCCTGACTACAGTATGAAGAGTAAAGCTGGTAAAGCTAATGGTATGGTTTTCTGTAGTACTCTGGTATCAGTGCTCAAAGTGTAACCTAAATAACACTTGACCCTTTACAAACACTACAGCCTCTATAATGATAAATGTCTGCAGTGCTTTCGGCACTTCTGCTATTTTTAGTTCGCTCCCTCAAAGTCACATTTTGACTTGCATTTTTGCATCTGTGATGCACGCTGGATCTTCTCCACTGTGTTAAAACTCTCTCTTAAATTTTATTCCGGGATGAAATTGCAAAGAGCCAAATCTGGCAAATCAAATGAAACTTTTCAATGCACTTTGAGCAAGCGTGATGACATGCAACAACAGTTCTGCTGAATCTTCTCACCGAGGAGATTTCAGTAGAAATTCGCACTGACAGTCCGACCCCGGGGAACTGTGAACCACCTGGTCCTGCACCTGACCTGATGCGCCGCTGGGACCAGCTCTCATTAGCAGTGATAATCCTAGACATGAAAGTTGGGTCAGTTTGACACAGAAGTCAATGTTTGCTCAGTGCAAAAGTTTAAGGTCCAGATGTGCTTCTGCAAGTATGGGATGGGAGGAAGCACTCTAAAGATAACAAGTAATCTAGAGGTGCACAAGGAGACGAGTTTGAAGGGGATGGAAGCCAATTTCAAATCTGGTTTTTGCTTTTTATGGGCAGAGTTGTGCAGCTATTTGATCACATCTCATAAAATTAAAGCGTATGAGAGATGTGAAAGCCTGTGAGATGATCAGTAAACTATCACTTCTATGGTTGATGATATTGAAATGTGTGTATTTTAGCAGTCATACATATGTGAACATGCACACCTATACCCATTCATTCTAAGAATACACACTCATTATGTTGAATAGTCATTTCCTCTGGTTGACAAATATATTCTCACACGATATACCACAGGTGGGTGTATAGAAAAAGATTAGGGCTCACATTTTTAGACAGTAGTTACCGTGCATGTTTGTTATTACTCTAACCTGCACAAACAAATCAACTAAAAGAATAAGAGTCTCCAGAATTCAGCTGAAGATCTCCAAATGTCTGATGCCCAAACAATGTAACTAGTTGGTTATGTGCCTGACCCAGAACAGAGAGAACCATGAGAAAGAAAACATAATTGCTTTATCTGGGGGTAAACACAGACTGGAGATAATTAGACCTGAGTTCCCCCCTCTCTATTTTTCTGGTAAAAAAAAGAAAAAAGAAAAAAAGAAGTAATGATTGTCTATAACCTTGTTTAAAACTCTTTCCCCAAAGACACACTGAGAGTGTTGTTGTTGAATTGAGCACATGCAAGCAAGGCTTCACCATGATTAAAGGAGAATATATTCAGTTTAATAGGCTGTGATAACCCTCAGGGGTTTTCATCATGAGTAAAGCTGTAACTAAAGTGGAACAACGTACACAATGAAACACAATCAAAATACACTGACGGGCAAAAACGTGCATTTGCAAGCGCAAACACACAAATGTAGACATTCAAACACTGTTATCTGCAAGGTGTTGAATATGAACAAATAATTGCATATGTATGCACTAAATAGACAAAATTTAGTGAGTCAAAAAGCTACAAAGTGAAAAATCTCTTTTAGGAGCATCCACAACATAGTACTGACACTTTCACCCCCAAAGTTCAGAGATTGAATTGAAATTTACTCATGAGATGTGGAGAAAAGTCAAAGCCAGCACATTTTCTGGCCATCAGGGTGTATGATGGGGAGCTGGAGTGTGTGGGACACAATCAGTAAATCCTACAGAACAGCTGACCAGAAATGTTCTGATGGATTTTCTCTAACTTATCGCTTTATAGACTTGACTGAACATATACGCACACAGACACGCATGCCCTCACACCACTAGCACAAATACAGGTGCAGATACACATGCAGACATACCGTGAACTAGTGGACACAGGCCCACACACAAGTCTGAACATACACACTGTACTGTGAGTGCACACGCTGCTAGAATGAGCATCTTAATAAATGTCATAAAGCTGCTGTGGACCGTAAAAGGCATAATATACTAGCACAGGCTTTTCCAAGAAAGAGTCAAGCCTGGCCGATTCTGCGTACAGCACATTATTATTATTATTATTACTTACTGCCCTTTTAACGCTATCACTGTATATTTATAGTGTTAATAAAAACAAAACTGAAATGAGCTATGATTCTTAAGTAGACTTTTTTTTATAATCATATAAAAAGGGTTGGTGGAAATGTCTTCTCTCAGAAAAAGTGAGGCTCTGTAAACCAACACTGTCTACCAGGAAACTGAGAAAAAAGCAATCAAAAAGTAGCAGCAGCCTTTTAAAGGCAAGAGGATCAAATGTATTTGGTTATGGTTATTGTTATTGTTCTAAATCTCTTGATGCATACTCAATAATCCAGGTAAAAGAATCCTAAAAAGTTGAATCTGTTCATCTGGACGTAGCGATTTTTTAGTGGGAGAAACGTTTCGTCACTTTCTAGTAACTTCTTCAGTCTCAGCTGACTGCAGGTTTCCCAACCTTATAAACAGTACATTGCATAATGACCGAAACCAGCACCACTGACTAACAATGGGCCATTTGGTCAGTTTCATGATCAATAGTATGCAAATTGTCATGACCATTGATCAATGGCCATGAGTACCATTCACAGAGATTGGGGAATGGCTGCAATCACAGCATTGTAAGATGCTACGTCCAGATGAACAGA
>VUQS01063844.1:3247-17165 GCA_015108495.1 Heterochromis multidens
ATATTAGGGTGGCCGAGGTAAAAGAGGGAAGAATGGATCATCAGGATCTCCTGGACCTCGAGGACCGCCAGGACCTCATGTATAGAAAACTTTACATATCATTTCTGTCTTTTAGGTTATTTATTTCTTTGCAGAGCTTCTACTCTTAAAAATCACTGCTTGTTACTATTTTTTCTTTTTAATTTTATACTTTTGTTTTTTTCTCTGATTTATTGCTGGCTGAAAATAACCACAATTTCTTTTGGTACTCCTTCAAAGGGTATTCCTGGTATACCTGGAGAAAAAGGAGAAAAGGTAATTACTAATATTATACACAATTGTGTAAGTCTAACTTAAAGGATTTGTAGTTTCTGAGGCTTGGGGGAAGCCTCTTAACCTTTGTTCTGTCTGCAGAGATTTACACAGCATTATATTTCATTTGTGTTGTTTTATTTGGTCAAAGATCCCAGATTGTTGTTGTAAATACTGATGTTGATGTTATTTTAACATAAATCTATTTTTCCTACACTGCTATCATTTTACAATTGTGAAGTTATTGTCACTTCAAAAATTATTATTTTCCTTTCCTCATTTTACCAGGGTGACAGTATACCAGGTGAACCTGGTGAGAGAGGTTTGGTTGGCCTCCCAGGAAAAAGGGTGCGTTCAGTTTTTACATCTTTGGCATTTGTAGGATATCTTGTTGGTGATGTTTAGACCAGACAGAATATGAGTTTTTATAATAGGAAATATCACACAAAAATTCTGCTTTATTATGTTTACTTATGCAGGAAAATATTTCTTTCCAGGGTGAAATGGGCTCTCCAGGTTTCAAAGGAGCTCCCGGGCCCATAGTAAGCAACTTTTCAAAACCATACAATTGATGATGAAGTTTCATTTAACATCATTAGAGTTTTCCTTAATGAGACAAGAAAAAAAATAATTTTCTTTTACCCTAAAATAAACAGGCTCCTAAAGGACTGAGTGGAAGCAAAGGTGAAAAGGTGAGCTGTTCACATGACTGATGAATCAGTGACTCAGATACTAAAAGAGGTGTTTCTTGTCTTCTTGGGTTTTTTTTTAATCCATTTTCCATTTTTTTGGAGTTAGACATCTTAGATTTCAGCTAGTGAGACTTTGTTAATATAGAAAATTACATCAGTTTTATATTTAAAGGAATGTGGCACCAAGTGCTAACTGAAAACTGCAAAAGTCTGTTCAACTTCATGCAAAGTGTACTCAGACTATGATGTGTCCAACCCACCCAGCTCTGGAATAAACTGAAATTGCTGTCATGTTTCTTGAAGCACCTCAAAACTATGTGACACTGTAGACCTAAAAATACCATTTAAGTATCAAGAGAATGTTTCCATTCCTATCACCCAAGACTGTTGACTGCAGAGATGATAGACGGACTCAGTTTATCTGTGCCAGCTTCAGACTTGAATGTCAGCATGTTGTAAAGGAACCTAATGGAACTAGGCGACAAACATATATATTTACATAACTACTTTCTGTTCTGTGCAACGAAAGGAGTGAAATGAGTGACTGGATATTTTTCTCTTTACCCTGAGGTTTGTTGTAAAATGATGAGCATGAAGCATGAAGCTCCTCTAATTCTCAGGTGCTAGAACATCAATAAGCAGCTGCTTGTGATTTATTTTTATTGGCACATGACTCACTGTTATGGTCGTTTGAGGCCAGCACTGACATTAAGATGTGAAAATTCTACTTCAGGCACATTTATTTTGTAGGCAATTTCCTATTTGTTTTAAGTATCAGTGGGTACAGGCTGTGTTAATAGATTTGGTGTCACTTGTTGGTCAGACTGCATTCACATTTGTTTATCTTTGTCTGTCTTCTCTAACAGTGTCACAACTAAGGTTTTGCCAGATGATTTAATTTTATTTGTCATGTCAAATACCAATAAACTCTCATCATGTCATGCAAAACATCTTTCAACATAATTTATTAAGTGTGGATTATGCTGAACTGAAATTTATCGTAACTAGAATTACAAGACTATGGAGTAATCTGTATTTTTCTTTACTTGAAATTGAAATAATCCTGTTTGAAAGTAGATTGAAAAATCATTTTTCATTTTTTTTAGGGAAACCATGGGTCACCTGGAGTCAAAGGAGAAAGGGTATAATGACTCTGTGTTGCTCTGTAGTTAAACACATTGACAAATTATGTATCTATTTATCATATAAGATTAAATAAGATGTATGCACGATTTACAGCTTTATACTGAGGTTAAAGCTCCAGCATATACATTTTTTCTTGTGGCTTTCATCAGGGTCATTGTGAAGGCCACAAACAAATGATCAAACAATAATGTTGTTCTTTATAATGCCACTGTTGCTGGAGCTTTATCCTCTTCATGATGAATTTCCCTCTGGGATCAATAAAGTTATTCGTATTCGTATTCGTATTCGTATTCAGACTTTATGTGCTTCTTTGTGCACCTTGGAAGTAGGTGATGTGCAAGACACCTCTATTCTGTCCTTACAGCTTACAGATATTTACTGTATCTGTGTATATACAGTCACAGTAAAAAGAAAGTACACCCTCTTTCAATTCTAAGGTTATATGTACTGTATATATTGGTGGGTTCTATGTGTGTATGTGGCTCCTTGATGTAGTGGTTTACATATTTAACACGTGAAAGATCCCCGGTTTGGGACCAGGAGGAGACACAAATCCCTTGGGAGTTGCATCGGCAAGGGCATCAGGCGTACAAATCAAAATATGTGGAGCAATCTTCTGTACTGACCTCTTGTGAATAAAAGAGCAGCCAAATGAAGCTTAGGTAGATTTTACGTGTCAAATACATAATAACATAATAAAAATCATCTGGTTCCTAGCAGGTCTTATAAATAGGTAAATACAACTTTAGATGAACAACACCACATGAATTATTACACCGTGCCATTATTTATTTAACAAAAACTAAGCAAAAATGCAAAAGCAGTGTGTGAAAAACTAAGTACATCCAATGATTCACTAGCTTGCAGAACCACTATAGTACTATATATCATAATATTTATCAATATATATCATATATGTCATTGCTGATGTATTTTCCCCTTGGCATTGTGTTAACACACACCTGAATACTCCAGACCAACAAATTGCCAAACATTATACTTTTATAGAGGTGCTCAGGCTTGCTGATGATTATTTAATCAAGTACATTTGATTACAGGACCTGGTTGCTACTTACCTTCTTAATTCCTATGGAAGCAGAAAGGGCGGACTTGAATTGGAAGACTGGAATTGAAAAAGGGTCTACTTTCTTTTTACCATAACTGTACTCACATTAATTTGCATATTGAGTTTACAACGGAATTCCTTTCTACAGGGCAGTGTGCTTCAAATCCAAGGACCTCGTGGCTATAAGGGTTCCAAAGGACAGCCGGTGAGATCCTATTGAATTTGTCATCTTTTTTTCCTATTACTCGTTCCACTAAAATTATACAGGTTCAATTCAAAACATATTGAAACAACCCAAGCCAACAAAAATATACACACTAAACAGAAATCAAAATAAAGGTTATAAGCTTAAAAAAAATATGTGTGGAATTACCAAGAAATGTCCTTTTAATATAAAAAAACAAAAACCAAAGCATGAATACAAAATTAAAAAGCTAAGAAATTAACTATGAAGAAGTGTGCGGGAATTTTGTTTCAGGGTGAGCGAGGTTCACCTGGTTTTGATGGGGATAAAGGAGAAAAAGGTGAAGATGGTCCTCCTGGAGTCAAGGTAGTGAATCCAGATACAAAGTTGTTTAGAGTTTGGATAAGATTGCAGTTCTGAGCGTAGTACCAATCATGTCTTGCTTAATAACATATGAAATGGAACCTAAAATCTGAGTAATTAATTGTTTTTAAAAGGGTGTAAAAGGTAATGCAGGTACTAAAGGTGCAATGGGAAGGTTTGGAGCACGGGGTCCAGTAGGCCAGAAAGTAAGTAAGTTAGGCATCAACATTAGTTCAAATATTCAATCATTTCTGGCAGCGCTGTGTGTGAAATTGTTGTTTTTATCTGCAGGGAGATCCAGGAGAGCCTGGACTCAATGGAGTGATGGTACTGAAGTCTCCAGTGTTTTGAAACCAAAATTCAGTGTTAATTTAAGAAGATCAACTGAGATAATGCCAATTTGCTTTGATTTAAGGGTCGCAACGGGGCTGATGGGCTGGATGGAGCCAAAGGAGAAAAGGGAGACATTGGACTCCAAGGACAACAGGGCAATCAGGTACTCTAATAAGCAGTATATAACTATTTACAACACTTTTGTCTTTTTATCTTTTTAAAGATTTAAATACAGTTTATTTATTTAGTCATTCATTTTTTTTCTTTTTTCCACAGGGGGATCCAGGAGAACCTGGCTTACCAGGAGACAAAGGAGAGAAGGGAGAGAAGGTGGAGAGTGAATATTTCTTACTGTTTTCATGTTGATTACTTTTTCCCACTTTGTCAACTGTTTGTGTGTCTGTGTTTTAATGAGTTAGGTAATATTTTACATGCTTTTACAGGGTTTCAGAGGTTTTCCTGGACGCACTGGGAGCCCTGGCCTGGATGGAGAAAAGGTTATCCCTTAATTCACTTCAATTCTTATTTGATTAATGAAAACCTATGTTAGGTTATGTAATAGTGCTATGTGAGGAACTCTCTATGTATACTCCATATATGTCACATATGTCCCTGCAAAACAGGGAGATATGGGGTTACCTGGCACCCCAGGCATACCTGGACTGAATGGGCTCACAGGGCGCAAGGTAAGCATTCAAGTGTGCATGTATTTCTCCTTCTTATTTCCCAAACACACACACACAAAAATCAGTTTGTACTTCTCATTTTGTCAAATTTTAGGGGGACAAGGGAGAAGGGGGGATCAATGGTATTTATGGCAATCCAGGAGTAAAAGGGGAAAAGGTTTGTAAATTCAAAGCAGTATCACTCGTGATTTTCTAGCCAGCTTGTTGCAGGGTTTATTTTTATTTAATTCTTATTAAAAGCTTTTAAAATCTGTTTATATTTATGCAATTACCCTTAACACAAATGAAGCAGAGTGCCACTGTGATTTACTCTCTTTTAATGAATTCAGGGTGCAGCGGGTTTCGCGGGTTTCCCAGGTTTCAAGGGGTCAGCAGGAAGTCCAGGAAGGGATGGCGATATGGGACCACCAGGACTGCCAGGCCCTCATGGGGACATGGGGCCTAAGGTACAGTATACCCAGCTCCTTGGAAACATGGGCTCATTATCAATCCTACAGTCTAATTATCTCCAAGATACCTGCTGTTCCCTTGATCATGGCTTCATTATCTCATGATAACAAATTGAAAGTAGTCTAGCTATCTTTACTTTTACAAACACTTATTCACATGTTATGTGTGTCATCAGTGCCGTCATTGTTTCATTTACATCATACAGAATCATCATTTTTATCTTTAAGAAATTTAATCTTTTTGAGATGCACTCATGTTAGGAAAAAAAGTTAGAACTTATCAACAGCCATTAACTTTTTTTAAAGACTGGTGCGTATTAGTGGAGTAGTTGATCACTAGTTTAATGAGGTATTTTTTTACTCAACAAGGAACCTGAATGCCACAGTATTTAACTGAATGATGCAGTCACAATGTATTCACATAGCAAAAACTGAGGCTTGGCAGCACTAAAAAGCCATGGGGCTGCAAACGTAAAAACACAAATATGCTAGTGAAGTATGCAGTGAGGGAAAGATATTTCTGTAAAAGTATATGTGTCATGAGGGTCTTGTAATGTATAATTTTTTGGATTTACGTAACTGGTTCATTAAATTGATAGTCCATTTATGGGAAAGAACAGGCACCTGCCTGCCTACATACATAGCTGATATAACCTACTCACAAATACATTTTTGGACTTAAAAACCCAACAAGAGAAGACTAAATACATGACAGAACACAGTGAGCATGAGCTGAGCTTGATTACAGTCATCACCATGTCTTTGTAAGAGAGTGGCACCAGCAGTGGATACAGCACAGACATGTCCTCAATTAAAACACACACACACACACACACACAGTGAGAGGTCTATTCCTGTCTGCAGCTTTCAATTAATATCTTACTCAATTAGCTCCTTTCAGCTACAATTACTAGACTTTCAGTGTTGACAGAGAGTGACTGGAAACCTCTAATGAGGATATTCCAAGGATGTGCCTAATTGGTCTGTTTTTCATATTGTTTAGAAGTGAGTGATGAGATGTGCTGCTATGGACCTTTTTCTTCTTGTTGATGATATAGAGGTGTTGTATTAAAAAAATGTATTTTCCCTGTGTGCACTTGCATTTTTTGACAAACAGGGGGAGAGGGGTAGAAGAGGCAGATCAAAGAAGTGTCAGAAGGGAGCACCAGGGACACCAGGACAAAGAGGAGAAAATGTGAGACACACAGCACTCACATGTCGACATAAACTTCTTCAAGCACACTTCAGAAATTCAGAAAGCTCCTCTCATCTTTCCTGTAACTCTTCTCACAGACACTTTCTTTAGGTTAAACTAAAGTATACATTGTGTTTTATATTCACAATGAATAACATGAATCGTAGTTTAAAAAATACTTCCAGAAAGTAAACCATGCGCATGCTGCTAGCAAGGAGTCCTGGTATAGGGTCTATGTTGTTTCTCATGCTAGAATGTCATTGTTTGAACTTTTGTTTTTAGTTCTTTTTGGCTACACTTAGGAGGCAAAAACAATATTACTAAGGAAAACAGGTTGCTTAGAAGACGGGGAGCAGGTCTGTGACCACTCTGAGTCGGTTGTTGTCCTCAAAGCGACTTTGATGAATCAAGATGGCAATAAAACGGCAATAAGACCGAATCAGTCTGCTATCAGTTTGCAATTGAATGAGTCAAGCTGGCAATTACATGCAGTCTGTTTCTATATCACACTTAATATGGCAATTAACTGTGATAATAAACTGGTGAAAATAGCAAATCTGTTTGCCATCTGTTGCAAATCTGTTGCTGTCTACATCCACAGAAATTCACATGAAACAGAAATTCCTCTACAAATAGTGATGTTGTTGCTGCAGGATGGCAATTTCACAGCAAAATGACATAGGCACTTGACAAGATTGCTTTACTATAGGAATATAACCAGAATACAACCAGTTGGGAACCAGTTAAGTCGAGTCCCCCAGTGTAAAGAAAGGCTTTGCAGACAAGTTGCACTCATCAGTGCAGACTGACTCTGATTGATTGTAATGTATTGGCAATCTGTCTATGTTTATAAATTAGACAGCAGTTATTTGTAAACCTTTATCAATCTGTTTGAGAGTGATTGCAGTCAATCCAAGTCAGACTGGGATCACTTAAAGACAGGTTGCCTACCACCACCTGTGCAATCGCCTTATGATTGAAAGTGGTCAACCAGAGGTTGAGGATGTTTCATGCTCAACCTCTGGGCAACCAGTTGGTTGCTGCAACTACTTGTAGTCAGTCTCCACCAGCAAAAAAGAATTCAGTGCAATCACTGGGCAACCACTGATTTTTCCTAGTTGCTCTAGTGTGACTGAGCCATTAGGAAAATTTGATTTAAATGAAATGATTTAAAATGCATTACAGACATTATTGTTTGCCTGAAGTTGTTTTTTCTGGTCACCAAGGAAATATTATATATATACAATATTATCTCTTCTTTAAGATATTTTCTTGTTTGGGCTCCAAAACAGTGATGATCCAACCCACATAAAAGATTAAAAGATGCTTAAGGGCTGTGTTTAGATGTGGTGGATTGAAGAGTTGTCTGTTTGCCACTAATGACTAATCCCTTTGATGTTACACATTGTCTTTTGATACATTGATAATGTAAAAGTATGGATAATTATTTAGTTTGAGTTTAGCTCTGTTGCACCTTTATTGCCAACATTTTTCCTAAAGCATTAAAGTATTGCAGTCATGTCTGAGGAAGACTTTTGATAAACGGACTCAGTAGCTAAATAAACAAACCCCTTCCAGCAGTGTTCTTTTAGAAGCTCTGTCCCAAAGGCACTAATATCTGGGCTATTTGACCAACCTTTGTTTTTAGCTCATTGTGCCTATAAAATTCTTTGCAGATGCTGTACCATGATACCATTACATAGAGCAAATATCACAACAAATAAAGTGACTAACGTTAGCTGTGTTAGAAAACTGTTGCTACAATTCCTACAATAGAAGCAACATACAGAGTATAAGACAGGTATTCTGTTGTTGATTTGCTGCTGTGTTTGGAATCATTCTCCTGTTGCATGATCCAGTATCAGCCAGGCTTTAGCTGTCAACTAGATATCCTCACATTTGAAACAAATGTGGCAAAACAAGCCCAAATCATCACCCCTCCACCATCATGCTTATATTTGGTATGAGGTTTTTGTACTGATACACTGTGTTCGGTTTTCCCCAAACGTGGCACACTTTGGTCTCGTATCCACTTTGCTCCCGTATGTCCAAAGGACATTGTTCCAGAAGTCTTGTGGTTTGTTCAGATGCAGATTTGCAAACCTAAGCTGTGCTGCCATGTTCTTTTTAGAGAGAAGAGACTTTCTCCAGGCAGCTTTTCCAAACAAGCCGTACTTTTTCAGTCTTTTTCTAATTGCATTGTCATGAACTTTAACATTTAACATGCTAAAATGTAGTCTGAGTTACAGATCTTTTTTTTTTTTCTTTAAATTTCTCTTGGGGCGAATTTGCTAGGATGTTGTGTTAACATACACCTAAATGCTTGAGGCCAGAAAACCACCAGAACTTCTGTTTTAATAGAGATGATCACACTTGCAGTGAAAACTTGCTTTTTCACATGACTGTCAGTACTGAAGCGGTCTAACAAGCCAAAATAAGTGAAATTACCTGCATGGGTGCCTTCTGCTTAATTGAATATTGTGTACATGTTGATTTGAGAGCAGTGTGGGTCCAAATATTTTGTTGTGGAATTACACTGGTCACTTTTCAGTGCAAATGACAGTAAATTGTCTGAATCTCTCATCCAATATAAATATGTAAATATGTTTTTCTTTTAGGGTAAAGTGGGTATTGAAGGAGCAAAAGGGGAGAAAGGAGAGCCTGGACTCTCAGTATGTCTTTATCATGCTTGCACACTCATACCTAAAAAAGACATATGGGTAAAAATTAACTTGTCATTTAAATTATTCACATTCTTGTATTTCTTTGTTTCAAGGCTGAAGAAGTAAAGGAGCTGGTCAACCAGGAGGTGGTAGAGAAGTGCGGTAAGAGTGTGCGTGTGCACACGTGTTATTCATTTGTACATTTTGAACCTCCTACAGTACGTGCACTTGTACTTCATCCATGAGTGAATAAACGTGTGCCTCTAGATAGGCCTACATATTGTGAGTGCGTGGTTATTTGTTGTAGAGCTCCTGTGGCAGCAGCATGGCACCCGTGTGTGTTGAGCCATCTGTTATGTTCTCTCAGAGGAACACGCATCATGGTGCCAGCAACAGCAGAGCCATTCACAAACACAAGACTGCCATTAAGTAGAACGCCTCACCCAGATTCCATGGCACATTCACGATATTTACAGGCTTATTGTCTGCAACACACCTTTTTCACAGAAGACATTTTGGCATGCCACAGTTGGAAAACATTTGTGTATATGGAAAGATAAAATAAAAACATTGTGATTCAAAGCACAATTTGAAATGATCTTAAATTAAACTTCACCAAATTTATTGTATAATATCTAGACTGCATTTTGGATCTTTTACAAGGCTTGGATTTTCCTGTTTCCTACCAGTAATGGTAACACACGTTTGCTTCTCAGATATGTTAATTACCTACAAGTGGTTGATGTGAAAATATAGTCTCATTTGCAGAAACATTATTTAATTTTTGCAGAGCATGAACAGTTTATTGATTGATGAATCGTTCCAAGTATAATCTGTAAATAGATGCTGGGTTTTTTTGAAGTTTTTGTTTTCTTGTTTCCAGCTGTTGGTCTGTATGAAGCAACAGCACTCCCACTTATTGACAGAAATGCTTTACAGGGAAATAAAGTATGAACTAATAAATAAAGTGGGCTGAAGGGTATAAAAGAATAAAAGAAAACATTTTAAATACTTAAAGTTCTGATTAAATTATCATATCATGGCTAATTTATTTACTTAAATTTGATGCATGATAAATATATACAGTACTGTGCAAAAATCTTGAGCCACCCCTCATTTCTTTATATTTTGCTTCCAAGGAGCCAGACTTTCTTGTAATTTTTTAAGTGCTCTTGAGCAACAGTTCTCCAGGTTTTCTGAAGGTCTTTCAAAGTTTTTCTTTGGACATTGGCTGCTTTTTCATTCATTTTGTGTCCAGTTCTTGTACCTGACCATTTTCAGAGGAATGTTTTTTTTTAAGTGACACCTAATTCAAGGGATGAACCAGTGTTGTGTCTACACATAACAGACAACCTGGCAAAGAACCAATTTTAAATGGTATCTTTAGACACTTGCAGCCTGTCGCAAAAACACATCATTTGTTACCATTTCTTTAGTTGAATCTAAAGATTTTCTATCAGATTTTGATCCATCATCTGGAAAGAGTCTGATTGGCAATGGCTTCATTTTTCAGGGTATCAGTGATCTTAAAACCACACTGCCAATACAATAAAAGCATACCAGAAAAACACACAGTGGAACACTATCAGTCATGGATTGGCTTCCCCAGAGGCCGAACCTCAACATTATTGAAGCAGTGTCATCTTGACAAAGAATGGAACAAAAAGCAGCCAACATCCAAACAAGAGCTTTGAATGTCCTTCAAGAAGCCTGGAGAACTATTCCTGAAGACTAATTAAAGAAATTACAAGAAATCTTCCCTAAGAGAGTCCAGGCTGTGTTGAAGAATAAATATGCATCCACTAATGACGGCATTCTTGTCACGATGTTTTTATCATTGCAGGATTGGAATACAAGTTCATGGTAAAATCTGTTGACCCAGATGCAACAACTACAGTGACTAAAAATGAAAATGACCCAAAAGATGTTGTGAAATCTATCACCCGTGACCTCCATGGACAAAGTATGGAAGGAGACATGGCAGACAACATGGGAGAAGGGCACCCACAAAACCAGACTGGTAAGAAGACAAAAAGCACAAGTAGCTGTTTGCAGGGTCAGAGCCTCTGGCCAAACACACAGATGCCTTAGATAGAGTGTGACCAAATGTGTGGCTAAATAGCTACATATATCAACCTTATGTGGAGCAGCTGTGATGCAGGCAATTAAAATGACAAGGACAAAGAAAACAAGACTGCCTACATGTCACTGATACTGTATCCATTCTCCATTCTTGAGAATCATGTTGCTGTGGTTTAGTTAAAAGCTAATAAGGTGAAAGCACCACTGACCACGCTATATTTGATTAGAGGTACCTCTTAGCTAACAATTTTTCTGTGCCAGGTTATGATGCGTTTCTTTAAACTTTTAGGAAATCTACATGTGATGCAAATATCCCAGAACTACATCATACTCTGTGTTACATGCCACACCCAGCTTACCTTTTCCATTTTTTTTTTGTCTGTCTCTCCACTGTGAACTATCTCCCAAAAAAGGTAAGGCAATGAATAAAAAAAGAATCTAAAATATAGTAATTATTAAATAGAGTGCTATTACTGAGAAGCCAGAAAGTTAAACCAAAGGTCAGCTTGTACCAGCAATCTCACATGTCGTGATGCTCATTAGAAAATACAGCCATGGGCAGAAATTGCTTTCTGCATCCTAAATTATTGTAATTCTTGCTTCAGGTAAATAAACCAGACAACTGATCAAAGCCAAAGCTGTCATTGCCCTGTGTCAATGTCAACTGGTTTATTTATACATTACAGTCATTAAATATAGTACAGTGGCATTCAGCTCATACTGTGCTCAAAATAATGATTGTGCACAAGCACAGCTCAGCATTCAGATGTAGGTAAAAATGTTTTTTGTGTAAACTTGTCTTGTTGCACAAAATCTGATGCTTTACAACAAAAAATTAAGAAGGACAGTATTCCTTTAGCACATACTTACATAAACTAACCTCATGGGAATAGATGTTATCATCTGTCCTGTATTTAGTCTTTAAACAATCCACCATAAGGCCTATAACCACTCATTTCTGACATGCTAGATTCAGTTGTGAGTGCTGAAGGTCAAAGGATAAAAATGCTCCATGAGGAATGAAGCATTGATTTGTAAACATACCTGAGAAAGAATCTCTTTATCACTGTTGTAGTTCCAAAAAAAAATTTTTTTAATTTAGATGACATACCTGTGGAGGTATAGAGATATCCAGGAGAGAGGGTAGTGGACTTTTTAACCGGATTGTTTAACACAATCCTGGAGGGTGAGAGGACGCCTGAGGAATGGAGAAGTGTACTGGTACCGATTTTCAAGAACGAGGGTGATGTGCAGAGCTGTAGTAACTACAGATGGATAAAGCTGATAAGATGGAAAGAGCTGTTGAAGCTAGGTTAAGAAGAGAGGTGATGATCAGCTAGCAGCACTATGGCTTCATGTCAAGAAAGAGCACTGCAGATGTGATGTTTGCTTTAAGAGTGTTGATGGAGAAGTATAGAGAAAGTCAGAAGGAGTTGCACTGTGTCTTTGTAGATCTAGAGAAAGCCTATGATAGGGTGCCAAGGGAAGAACTGTTGTACTGTATGAGGAAGTCAGGAGTAACAGAGAAGTATGTGAGGGTGGTGCAGGACATGTATAAGGATAGGGAGACAGTGGTGAGGTGTGCGGTAGGAGTGACAGATGGGTTCAAGGTGGGGGTGGGATTACATCAGGGATCTGCTCTTCTTGTTTGCAGTGGTGATGGACAGGTTAACAGATGAGGCCAGGCAGGAGTCTCTGTGGACTATGATGTTCACGGACGACATTGTGATCTATAGTGAGACTAGGGACCAGGTGGAAGAGAGCCTGGAGAGGTGGAGGTATGCTCTTAAGAGAAGAGTGATGAAAGTCACATAAAGCAAGACAGGTGTAACAGTGAAGATGCAAGGAGTAGAGATTAGTGAAGTAGTGAAGATTGATGAGTTTAAATACCATGCAAAGCAACACTGTGCACAAGAGAGGTGAAGAAGAGAGTACAGGCAGGGTGGAGTGGGTGGAGAAGAGTGTCAGTGGTGATTTGTGACAGAAGGATAGCAGCAAGAGTGAAAGGGAAGGTTTACAAGATGGTAGTGAGACCTGCTGTAAGCTGGAGGTGGCAGAGCTGAAGATGTTAAGATTTTCATTGGGAGTGACCAGGATGGAAAAGATTAGAAATGGGTACATCAGAGGGACAGCTCAGGTTGAGCAGTTTGGAGACAAAGTTAGAGAGGCAAGACAGAGGAGGGATAGTGGATATACCAGACAAAGGATACTGAAAATGGAGGAAAAGAGGAAGACCACAGAGGAGGTTCATGGATGTAGTGAGGGAGGACATGCAGAGGGTTGGTGTGACTGAGGAGGATGCAAGGGATAGGGTGAGATGGCGGCAGGTGATCCACTGTGGTGACCCCTAAGGGGAGTGGTAGAAAGAAGAAGAATGTGGTCAATATGTACATCCAATAATCACCAGGGTTTCAGCCACCTAAGCAAATATGCTGCAGGCATTAACTGCATATAGAAGATTTACTTAGTCACTGTGATGTCACCTATTGGCCTATGTTTAAGGCTTGAGTTTGATGTTTTATCTGTTGCTATCTCGATCTTTTGCACACGTGTGGCTGAGAAGCTTATCAGCTAATACTAGACAGTTAGCTAGATTAGATAGATTCTAAATGGGATAATGATGTACAAAATGAACCATTGCAGAAGACTTTAAACCAGCTATTGAAACCATAAACTCATAAGGATTTTTTTTTTTTTTTTTTTTTTTTTTATGTGGTAAAAAATAAAAAAAAAAAAAAGCTATTTTTTTTTTTTTTTGCCCAAAAAAC
>VUQS01063862.1:8592-26384 GCA_015108495.1 Heterochromis multidens
AAGTTGTATAAAAACATGGAAAACGCACCTTTGTCAAACCTGGACTTGACCTCTTCCACTGAATCGCTGAATCCAGATATTCTGTAGAGGCCCTCCGACTTCAGTCCTTGAGGAGCAAACAGAAAATAAACAACCTTTCAGTCACTGTAAGGGCTGTCAGGAGTAATGGAGAAAAATTCATCCACATATAATTCCATGGGTAATTTAGGAAATGCCATTAAACGCTCTTAAATATGCATAAGAAATTGAGGATAAAATGTCCACAATGTCACACGGTGGAACAACATGGGCAGATTCAAATACTTTTCTGCATCACTGGGCAAAATAATAAAGACATAAATCAAACTTAGCTACAGACATATATTACAGGGCAGACAATGAGGGAACCAATGAGTTTCCTACATAGTTGAATGATTTAACTGAAATGCAATCAACTAAGGCAGCAGGAAACAGACTAATGTATTCCTCATTAAACATCTACAATTACCAGCAATCCCATCACTCCTCTCAAGCTCCTTCCCATTACCCACCCCAACAAAAAAAAAACATTAACTCAGTCAGTAATTGAATCAGATTTTTAACACTTCAACCTAAGTAGTATATATTGCAGATCGCTTACTGTAAAATTAAAGGGAAGCTATTTTACAGCAAGTATAAATATGGTAAACAGAATCCTTGAACCTGAGTTCACATGGCTCATTTTGAGAGACTGTAACAGTGGTAAAAAAAATAAATAAAATGTTGCTTTTTTCTTTTTTGAATTTATAGTTATTGTATATTTACAAAAACAAACAAAAACAAAAACAAAAAAACGTGTAATTTCAGGATAGCTCAACAGTTCCCTGGACAGACATGAAATTGATTGGTTGTCCAAGGATAATTATTAAATTATTAAACAATAATGCAAGATTCAAATATTTAATTGAAATTATTATAGCTTCTTATTGCTCCTATAATTCCATATTCATATAATGGAAGTGCTTTAGCTGTCAGCCAGTCACTGTGTAGGGTTACAGCTGTGGACTTCAAATAAACAGCATTTACTATGCCCATCTAGTTCTTTTCAGCTCTATATTTAAATCAGACAGAACCCATTCAAGCTCACAAGCTCATGTCAGACTGACCTCTGGACTCAATCTCTCTTATGCACATGTCCACCACCATGGGTCGAGCTGTATCATAAGCTTTAACCAGCGTGCTGAGGTCACAGCTGTAAACTTTCCGAATGTGTCTCAGGTCTGGCTTGCAGTTGTTCGGTACCAGAGACGAGCATTGCTTGTGGGCGTTCAAACCACAATCTACAGGGAGAGAGAGGCACACAAAGGGTTAAGTTCAGGCATATCTTTAGCTTTAAAGTCACCATGAAAAGGTAGTTTATTGTAAATTTTTAATGTGCACCATGGAATTTGTTAAGCGAAACAGTTTAAAGTGAATGACTGTTCATTTTTCTCTTCGGTGCTGTTAGACACCACTCAGCGCTGAATTCATTTTGATTTGATTCGCTGGTTTCATGTGTGTTTTCGCTTGTAGAACAGCGTTAATCCCCTTGATCAATATCTGCCCCTGAAATGTCACAGGACCACTGGAGAGCTTTGGAGAGCTCTTTCTCTGCTGCACATGGCATTGGCGTCACCTTCACCAAAGTCACCTCTAGAGGGAAGCTTGGCTAGTAGAAATGTACCAACAATATCAAAGGAGAAGACAGGACATTGACCAATCACAGGTATTTTATGTTAAAACACTCATTTAAAAAATGGTTAGGAGAAATTGATATACCAATGTTGGGAAATACCTTTTCTTTTTAACCTAATTTTTTCCTACTTCAGACATAGGCTGAACCTCAGTGGTGGTTTAAATAGCCAGCCCAGCAGCACATTAGTCAAGATGATAGTGTAGTCAACATTGTGTTTTGCCATCAGTCACAAGACCTGAGGCACAGCTGTTTCAGGGCAGGATTCACCTTGTAGGGAACAGAGGTGCCCGTGGAGAGCAGATGCAGACACTGCAGCGCTGCTTTGTAACAGAGACGCTTGTTGGGAATTAGAGGAGCACTGAAAAAGCTGTGGCCTGGAGGAGGGACAGTCAGCACTGCTGTGTGCTCTATTCTTTTCCAAATCCAAGCTCACACACAATGGCTGTGGAAGCAGCAATTGAGGCGCTGCGGGCTACAGAAGACCTAGTTTCCCAGACTAAAATGGGGCAGCTCTTCAAGCTCTTAGATCTTCAGAGCCATCTTCAAGTTCTATTAAAGGTTTTTTGACAATTGTCACATGTTTTTTTTTTTTTTATTTCACAAAAATGACATCTTTTGAATCTCTCAAAAGAACTGCTACATTTTAATTTTAAATAAAAAAAGCTACTTCTGAAAGCTACATGTCTGGAGGACCTCAGATGATATTTTGATTAATATGGGCCCCCTGAGAAATTCACACAGCCTGAATTTATATGCATTGATGCAGAAATGTAATTACCTTAAGAGATGATTCTCTTAAGGACATGAGACAGGCACTATAATCGTGGAGGGGGCCTGTCATCAGACACAAGCCTGCTGAATTCCTATTGTCCATGCGAGCACAACGGTAGCCCTGGGTCCCAGGTGGGGTGGGTGACGAGGAGCCCAAGGGACACTGGGAAGCAGGGGATGATGCTTTGCTGCACCATCACCTCTGTCTCTGTTGCTAAGGTAATGAAGCTGCTGCTCAGTATTTTAGAAGAGTTTTATTGGTGGCTGGGAGCTAATTTCTAATCAGCACATTATCAACATGTCTAATCAGCAGAGTTACCAGTCAAAACCGGTCTCTTTCTGACTGGAACTGAAAACAAAAAGCACTACAAGTGTTTGTTAAAAGGACCGTGTTTTTTTTTTCCCCTACCAAGTATTTAAGTTAAATAGGGGTTGAGCTGTGTGACCTAGCTCTTAGGCTGAAGCCGGCTGAATATTAATGTGTGTGGAAACAGAGCTCCTTCCCCACACTCCCAGCTCTACTCCTCATTAAAGAGACATGCCAGCTTTGTTTTCCTTCACGGGCATGATGGGATGAGGCTGGGGGGCGTACTCTGATGAGGAAATGTGGCACAACAAGCACAAGCAGAGGCTGGCTTTCTGGCACTCGGCCAAAAACAGTTCACAAAAAGAAAAGGGGGTGGGAGAACATTTTTTTTTTTTTTTTGGTATGCAAATTCGAGCATCGTGTGAGACTTTGCTGCCCTAGATTCTGGTATCTGTGGTTGAGTCTGAAGGAATGGCAACGTATTAAAGTCAATAAAGGTTGGCTCCAAACATATGTGCCTTTATTTGGATTGTTGTTCAAAATTAGGGCATTAATAAATAATATCAGAGCTCTCACAGATTCATGTGACACACTTTGTTTCATCAATAAAACATCAAAGACAGGCATCAGACTATATTATAGTGCTATTCTGGGATGTGAAATGAATGCTTACAAGAGTGAAATTGAAATCTCATATTTGACTATGTGACAGACAAGAAAGCAAATATACTACAACCATTTCCCTCTCAGTAGCAGTGCTGAATGTGTGGCTGTTATTGTCACACAAAGATTGAAAATAAATGCTTGTAGATAGTTGTTGAATACTCTTAAAACAAGCCCATAATTCATAGAAAATAGTCACAAAATGCATCCATGAAACCAATGACAACTGTGCTTTGATTTGGTGCACTGTGTGTTCTCAGGCCTATAATACTGCAAATGTTCATTCTTTAAAAGTGGAAACACAGAAATCCTTTGTTTTTGTAATACTGATGAGAGGATGTGAAGAAGCATTGAGCTAAAATGTGAACTCATTATATTATTTAAGACTTTAAGCTTTGTAAAAATGTGTCTCATTCTTCTGCATGTTTGCACCCCGTTCACAAACGCAATAAAAAAGGAAGCAGGTCAGAAAAAAGAAGCTTTTTACTTCATGTAACATATCTGTTACATCACAGTCATAGAGCCCCCATTTCATTCTGTTATACAATCAATAATCCTTAAACTACTGTTGAGATTTTAGATTAAAACTCAATAATCCAGGTCCAGATGCACTGAAAGCCAAGTAACCCATTTACATCAACGCCCCACCACCACTGTAACAAAAGAAAGCTGTAAAGTGATCAAGCAGTTTATGTAAGGCTGCAGTAATGCAGCTGAGAACAAGTCATACCTGCACATTTGACCCCCTGAGCCATCAGTCCCCACATGAAGCTGGCACAGTGTTCGCACCAGTGAGGTCCCCGAAAAGTATGGACCTACAACAGAGAGGAGGACAGTGACATATATTAACGATGAAGTGCAATGACAAGATAGAAGGAAACAGTGGGTAGTTGCAGTGATTTCTTCAGGAGACCAGTGGGTGATGCCACCTAAAATGACACAGTGGAGGAGGATTGTTGTTTAAACAGACCCTCACACTGACAATACTTTGGCAGGTGCAGTCGTGACATTGAGTGGCAGAGGCTTTGCCATCATGGGACAGTATGTTGTGACACCTCACGAGAGAAAAGGTGCAAGCTGTCAGGGAAATATTCTGTGGAAAGCCAACTTCTTGTGTAGGAGAGGAAGCCTCACACTCCAGGAGGTAACAACAGCCCCGCCAATCAGGGAGGCCTCTGGGAAAAAGAGCAAACCACAACTCTCCCAGTATTTTTGCATTTATCCATTAGCGATCACAGATAAAAAGGCTTTTGTGTAGTATTGTTAGTTTATGGTGTGCATTGAACTGTGGAGGCAATTGTGCTATAAAATATCCAAAAATTGTATACAGAGAAACTGACGTCCATCACCTGGAGTGATGTCATACTTAGATGTTATTGCATATTACCATAATCTTAAGAGTACAATCTAATATGGACCTTTTAATTAATTTAATACATTAATGTAAATATCAGTGTGTTTAATTTGGAAAGTTAGAAATTAGAAGACACAACGTGCATCTTTTGCTTATTATATTTTAAAAAACTCTCTTTATTTTGATTTCACACACGTAGTCTTGGTTGCAGAACCTTCAAACGCTCAAAAGGTTGAAATGTAACATTCAGCAAAACAAGAGAACAAAGCAGCAGAGAGAGATGAGTGAGCATCAGCAGTTTGAAAGCCTTGACGGTGATATATCGCTCACTGTTCTCCATCCCATTAACCAGCCAAACTAGGAGAGTGAGCCTGAGCCAAATGGGGATACTCTCCGCCACTTTTTCTGTTCTCTATTGGCCTAATCTCTCCATCTGGTGCTCAAACTAACAGTAGTGGTCCACAGACCACCCAACAGATTTTCTTTTGATTAGGGCTCACTGGACAGACCAAAACAGCTCTGTTTTTCATCCCCTGCCTCCCTGTCAGTAACACACACCCCTCCCCTTCCATCTCCCACAAGGGACGCAAGAGCAGCAGCCCTCTGGCCACACATGATGAAATTAAACCAAGAGATGCAACAGCTGACAAGCGTTCTTTAACTTGACTCATTCTCACCTTGAAGTTGTGGGCTTTCTCAGATCTGGAGGGCCGGTCGCTCTCCTTCAGTGAAGCTCTGCGAACCAGTGAGGTGAGCTGCGAATAGGCGAATAGTTTAAGTGGCTGCCAAAAAGTGGCTGAAGGTTTTTGTGGCCCCATCCTCATCCCCAGGGCTGCGGCCAGAATGTCCTCCTGATTGGCCTCCCGCTTGGCCTTTTGCACCAGAGGCTTCTCTTCCTGGCAAACCTCACAGGACTCTCTAGATGGCATTCTGGAGCAGAGAACAGATGAAAAAACAAACCCAGGGAAAAAGTCCCAAAATGGAAATAAACTCCTTGATGTTCAGAGCAAATTTATGTCAAATAATACTACTTTCATTTTGCCAATTAAAAAGAGACATGGCTGGCACAAACTGCAAGTTTTAAATTATATAAAAGAGTATTTAAGTCATTCAAAAGAGTCCAAAAGAAAAAAACAACAACTGTGGTTCCTTTTGAATCTCCTCACAGCAGTGAGAGTAGATGAAGTGGAGACTCTGTGATAGGAGTGCCAGCTTTTATACAAAAGAGGTGCAGCCTTGGGTGCTCATGTGGTTCTCTGGGAACATGTATGCAGATGAGCTGAGTGGCTGCGGCTAATCCTCTCCTCCCTGTGCAGAGCTGATATTCTCCCTGGAACAGAGACAGCACACTGTTGTGTATGGATGCTGTCAGGGAGGGCAGCAAGAGGGGGAGGAGTATGGGGGTGGACCCTATAGTAGTCACAGCAGATTAAATGGATCCCACCAGCCAATCACAGTACAGATACACCAGCTTTATAGTAGCCTCTACCCCGCCCCCACACCACCATCAGATATCCAAGCAGGGGAGCCTGGGTAGGACGAAATGAGAGTGGGATGATAATGAGCAATGAATGAGTCATGCGTCAGGAGTGGGCTACAGCCTGGAGAACTTGCGACAGCAGTGGGCCGTTAGAGAGGGGAGCTATTTTCAAAATTGTGTTGCTACAGAAACTGATCACGACACAAAAGCTTCAAGCATTCAACCAAAATAGGACATCACTGTTATTAATGCATGCTATGACAGTAAGTGATGCTCAGAGCTTTAGAAAAATACATTTCCCATTGGAAAGCATTGGAACTAAACATCTTTTTTTTTTAAAAATAGAATTAATAAATTAGAGCAAATCCTGAAAACTGTTCACCAACCATAATGAAAAAGCACTGAAATTTCAACCTTGACTTTATATTGCACCATAAAGTACAAGACATGTTTTGTGTTTTTTGCTCTCTTTAATGTTGCATTTCCTACATTAACTGAATACCCTTGAATTATCGTTGCCTAAGATATATACATTCTAAAAATAAACAATAACAATATAAACACTACCCAAAAACTACCCCACTGCAAGTGAAATAGCATAGTAACAACAGTAGCAACAATATCACATTTTGTATCACAGATCTATATTCACCATTACCAGCTTATTCCACCCCCTTACATTATGATAAAATATACAATAAAGAATTAAACAACATGTGTCTGTGCCAGGCGTGGGGATCCAGCTGGGAGGATTTTCTTTCTTTGCAGTCTTTGTCTGAGTGTTCATTTCCTTGAGGTATACACTGATGTAACCTTGTTGTCTGCATAGAAATGAAGTATTAAATATAGCATCGTGGTGGCAATGTGGGAGAAAGGATGTGCAACCTACCTCTGTAATTCACACTGCAAGTCAAGTGTGATTATGCTCCCACATCTCAGAATTTAATTCAGACTCGGCTGTTAAAGGGTAACATTCTCACCTTTTACAGCTGCAGAGGAAGTGACTATACAGACTGTAGACTTCAGGAATCAGTAACTGTTAAAGGCTCTTGCTGCTCCCACCTCACTGCAGAGGTATCAAAATCAGAGTATGAGCAGCAGAGGGGAGCAGGAAAGAGGCTTTGAAGATCAGCGTACTTATGTAGAATGGCATCCCAAACAGTGGTGTTTGACAGGGACAGGCTCGCAACATGAAACAGAGGGCTTCCAGTGTGGCTACCCTCTCTCATGCTCAGTAAAAGTCTCTGCTCAGGAGGGTACCTGAGAGAGGATAGATAAAAGACAGTAAGAGCCTTTTATATGCACCACTTCATCCTCTCAGACCCCTAGCCCTTCAGAGGTTTTGCAGCGTAATTGCATTGCCTGCTGTTGAGTGCAGAGTGAACGTCTGACGTCCAGGATGTGGTTTACTTTGAACAAAGCTCTAATTGACATTGATTGATTTGCTTGTTTCCCAAACATGCCCAGAAATGGGACCCCTGAGGATGGATGCATGGATATCCTCAGTATCTTCTGTGCTGTCCATCTGTGGACAGCCTGGTCTTGAGTGCAAGGCTTGTCCACATTCAGGATTTAAAGTGTTACTCAATCTTTCTACATAATCTGTTTCATTCCGATTTGACCCAGAAACTAGCAAAATCGCAAAGCATTCTTGTCTTTTTTTAAAATTAATATCCTCACTCCCTCCCACTCCCGTTTGATCCATTAAGCTGTTGGCGACGCTGAGTACTTCTGTGAGGTAAGAAAGTTGTTATGTAAGGAAATGTTCCTCTAATGCACTGCTGACCTAACAAAACATGAAGACCCATTAAATGGACAGTGGCATTTGCTCTCAGGATCTGAATGTGAACTCTCATGGTTATAATTTCTCTTCTAGTCATTTGTATGCTTTAAGATAATAATAAATAGGGAGCAAAATAACAAAATTAACAAAAAACAGGCATTTAGTTGTATAACATTAAAAGGCTTTGAATTAATGTTGAGCCACAAACCTCAATCTCAAGGAAATGTGTTGATAATGTTACATGATTCAAAGCTTATGGATCAGAGTAAAAGCCAGGACATTATAATACAGTTAGGTCAATAATTTGTTGGACAAAGACACAATTTTTGTTGTTTTGCTAAAGTGGATTTTAAACCAGACAATAAATATATGTGCCTGAAGTTCAGACTTTCAAATTTAATTCAGGGGGTTTTACAAACATTTTGCATTAACTGTTTAGGAATTACAGCCATTTTTATACATAGTGCCCCAGTTTCAGAGGCTCAAAATGAATTGGACAATTGACTGACAAGCAGTTTCATGGCCTGGTGAAGCTTGTTCTTTTGTTATTTCATGACAAATGAGGAAGACATAATATCTGAAGTTTATTCAAAGTGTTGAATTTGCATTTTAGAGTGTTTCAGCCCAAAGAGATCATTGTCAAAGTCTACAATCAAGAGACACCGTCATGAATGGAAATAAAGAGGTTTTACAATAAGGTGCAGACCACTGGTTACACTCAAGAACACAATGACCAGATTAGACTTTGCCAGAAACCATCTAAAAGATCCTGCACAATTCTGAAAAAAAAAAAAAAAAACTATTTTGACAGATGAAACCAAGATTAACTTGTACCAGAAAGACCCACAAACAATCAGCAACTGAAGGTGGCTGCAGTAAAGGCCTGACAGAGCATCTCAAGTTAGGAAACCCAGCATTTGGTGATGTTCATGGTTTCTAGACTTCAAACAGGCATTGACTGCAAATTATTTGAATCCAATATTTTAAAAAAAACAACTACTCTTGTATAAAATTAAGCTAGTTTGACCAATTATTTTGAGCCTCTGACTGTATAAAAATGGCTGCAATTCCTAAACACAATGCAAATTTTTTTGTAAAGCCTCTTGAATCAAAACTGAAAATCTCCATTTCAATCACATCTTATTTATTTCATTTAAAATCCACTGTGGTGGTGTACAGTGGCAAAACTACAAAAACTGTGTCTTTGTCCAACAAATTATGGACTTAACTGTAAAACCTTTGAATACACAACACTATCAGAACTAGGAACAGAAAGCTTTCAGCAGCAGTGCTAAATGTGTGACATTGTCATTGTCAGTAGTCATGTTATTTATACACTGTGTAGCCATCTAGAGTAAATACATAAAATAGCATTATGATGGAAAAAGATTTTCACAATGTGAATAAGATGTACGGAAAGACTGCACTTGGTTAAAGCGTCACTGCCAGGAAATACCACATATGCATAAGATGCAGCACAAATGGGTGCCTTTTTTTTGCTGGTCCTGCAAGAAACCTGGAACAAATTACACCATATTTTACCAGGACAAATAGATTACCTGGATGTGGCTGGAACAGTCTGTGCTGTGACACTGATTTATGGTAGGCTGCTATCACATTTTGCTATTCACACTGCAAGGTCAGAACATACACGGGACATGCTTAAAATGCATGGGCACAACAGTATAGTATGGATTACAGCATCTGTGCAATTGTGTACTAGTCTGTAATTTTACATTTTATTTAAAAAAAAAAAATATGCATCACTTTATTGCCATGATTTTAAAAAATCCACATCAGAAAGGAAATTTTGTTAACTAAACCACTCCTGATGGATGCAGGGGCTATAAGAGTAGAAATGTAGCCTGAAAATGTCAGAAACAGTGTTGAATGTCATAGCCACTCTGCTTCAGTGGTGTGGAAGAAACTCAGCCATCACAATTCTGCTCTCACACTTGCCACACGCAAGAACCTAACCCTAACATAACCACATCATTTAAAATTTCTATTCTACTGTATGTTTACTTGAATTGAAAGTTATAGAAACTATAATATAATATCAATAGAATAAAAATAAATACATAATACTTTATATTATTTTATTATCAGTACTGTAGATCCCACAGTCAATCTAAACTCACACCTACCACCACCAGTCATCGGCAAATACTGTCATCAATCCTGTCTGAAGAAACAATTTGCTTACCTCAAACTCATCTACCCAGGAATCACCTTCTGTTATAAAGAACGACTGGGTATTACATGGAATGAGAAATGATTGTGAAGAATAATTAAAAGGCTTGAATGGTCCTTTATCTCTTTGTGTGGTTCTGCTGGGAGCCATTTCCCCCAACATCAGTGTGAGTATGTGTTTAGAGCGTGATGAATGACTCATTGTGCTTCAGCTATTTTGGCAACAGAGTGATGATGATGGTAGTAGGTGAGCCACAAATATTTAGTGAGTTTTCAAGTGTTTTAAAAGAGGAATGTTGCACCAGTGGAAAATAAGAAAAAAAATGTCATCTTCATTTACTTTTCCACCAACAAGGGACTTTAGGAGTTAAAGTTTTTGGAGAATTTAGTTTCTTCCTTTTAAAAATAATGTTTTGGATACTGGTTATACACTGATAGAATCTGACAAACTGTCCACCTACCTGCTTCCAGTTTGTTTGCTATGTTAGGCAAGAATTTAAAGCTTGATAATACCCCTCACTGTAAAATTTGAGTAGATTACTAGCAGCTTTGCTTACTGTTTACTGCAAGAACAATTTCATACTGTAAACCAAATGACAGCACTGTGTTACAGATAAGATTCACATTACGATATTGCTAGATGTTATGTTGCCATTATGCTGTTATATATATGTTATTTTAGCCTTCTTGCTCTACACAGTTAATTGCTGCAAAATGTAACTGCCTGTTTTCATTCCTAAGTTTATTTAACTCTTTCTTAAACTATAAATAGAAACTACTGACCTACTGGGATTTTCCCAAACAACCATCTCTAGGGTTTACAGAGCATGGTCTGAAAAAGAGAAAATATCCATTGAGTGGCAGTTCTCTGGGTGAAAATGCCTTACTGACATCAGAGGTCAGAGGAGAATTGCCAGACTGCTTCAAGCCAACAGGAAGGGAACAGAAACTCCAATAGCCACTCATTACAACCAAGGTATGCAGATGAGCATCTCTGAACACACAACAAGTCAAACCTTGAAGCAGATTGGCTACAGCAGCAGAAGACTACACCGGGTACTGCTCCTGTCAGCTAAGAACAGGAGACTGAGGCCATAATTCACACAGGCTCACCAAAATTGGACAAAAGAAGATTGGAAAAATATTGCCTGGTCTGATGAGTCTCGATTTCTGCCGTAACATTCAGATAGTAGTTTCAGAAATTTGTGTAAACAACATGACAGCATGGATCCATCCTGCCTTGTATCAACAGTTCAGGCTGCTGGTAGTGGTGTAATGGTGTGGGGGATATTTTTGTGGCACACTTTGGGCCCCATAGTACCAAGTGAGCACTGTTTAAGTGCCACAGCTTAAATGAGTATTGTTGCTGGCCATGTCCATCCCTTAATGACCACAATGTACCCATCTTCTGATGGCTGCTTCAACAGGATAACATGTCGTGCCACAAAGCTCAGATCATCTGAAACTGGTTTCTTGAACATGACAATCAGTTCACTGTACTCAAATGGCCTCCACAATCATGACATGCTGTTCTCATAATCACAGATGACAGAGCAGCTATATATTTTTCACTCTTATATAACTGTACTTTACTCCTCCGCATCACTGGACAGAGGAAGGCTGGAAGTCTTTGCAGCTCCCTGATTTCATGATTAGCTTGCTCAGTTTTGGTTATATCAGTAACAGGAAGCAGGCCCAGAGATATAAAACAAATCAGAGTTTATAAAAACATCCAACATTATGTCACATCCTCCAGTCATGCCAGTGCAGTAAAGGTATTTTGATATTGTTTGCATTTATGGCTGAATGAACTGAAGAGCACTTGGAAAGGCCCTAAAAGGCATCAACATTTAGGCCTGGATTCTTGAAAGAAAAATCATATTCATATGTTGTAAATTAGAGAATATAGTTCAGTACTGTTTTGATAACAGTCATACTAATTAAATGCAAACATTTCGAAAAATATGTTCTCTATCAGTAATTCAGCATGTGGGATTAAGGTTCCAGTAATAAATCAGAGATTAAAAACCAGTTACTTTGGTTTAAATGGAGTATTCTTCAATTATCAACTGATTTTAAACTCAAAACAACTCAAATAACAAGTAAAAAGTGAAGGCCTAACAGATCTGACTGAAATTTTAATTCTTTCTCATCTCCACTGGTTGCAAAACTAATTCATATTGTATGGAAGTCTATAGGAACTGCTCACTTAAATTATGACTTTCGTAAACAATTTCTTGGGAACTTTCAGTTACTACTTTCAATTCTTATTGAATTCAATGTGGTGTTAATTTTGTAAATGATAGTTCTATTTGTAACATAGATGACAAATCATTTGCTTTTAGGTGTGGTTCCCTTGTGATTGACAAGTCTCTACCTTATGAATATGCTACATCCTCAGAGCCAGAGTCAGAGCCACCTCTCCTTCAACCTGAGGCTCTAAAACAGCAGTTCACAAAGGAGTGGTTAACCTCATATTGGCTATTTCCATTTATATACTACCCCCTCTGCAGTACTTAAAGTGACATCTGTTTCAGGGATTTTGTGTGGAGGACTTTGACTGGCCTGCACAGAGCCTTACCTCAACTCCGTCCAGTACCTGTGTAGTAAATCTGAATAGCTAGTGCTCGCAGGCTCTACTACCCAACATGACTACCCACCCTCAACAACGGCATTATGGTCAAATCAGAGTAAACCCCAGATGTTTGCACACTTTTTTAAACTGTACACATCCATTTTGCTACTGAGCGTCAAGAGACATGGATACAAACTGTGTTTGTCACACTAGGTGGGTAAAATTGATCTTTAAATAACGATAGAGCTGATAACAATTTAAAGTTTGCCAAAGATCAACAAGTAGGTGCTCTGTAACATACAAAAACGTGATTCCTTACCAGCTTCCTAGCTATGAAAACTATCAGTTGTGTTCACAGAATCAGACAGTGTGCACTGGCAGTCATTAATGTGCTGCTCTTGTAGCTTGCTTTTCGGTGTTTGGGGACAGGTGGCCCAGAGTCACTTTTTGGCAGCAGGTCTTGACTTTCTGATCAGTAATCTGCTCACTGTCTGCTCTGGCTGGAGGACACAAACCTGTGGAGTGTTGACCATATTGCATCTTATTAGGTTTCACTTTCTGTGGAAGAACAGCATCTGTTTGGAGCGTCAGGTTCCCATGAGAGCAGCGTTTCTGAGTCGTTGGACTTCTTTTATTCACCACTGGTTGTCTTACCAGCTGAAATTAACAGACTGGTCCCATGAGTAGTTAATAGATATTTCAGAGGTGCTGAGGTATGAATAATTAGATTACCCCACTTTATACTACATTAAAAAGAAAACATATTACAATCTTAGCAGTACAGACAGTTCTTTACTGTATCATAAGAGAAATTTAAAATTACTTTATGTGTTTTACAAGATAGACGAGATTAAAAAAAATCTTTTATTATCCACTCCACTATTATCAGCATGGTCAGAATGATGCTAGCATACAACAATAATCTGCAGGTTCATCAGCTTAAGTTTGTGCTAAAATTTGCTTAACACAAAAAGTGAATAGTACAGATGTGTTGACCTGATGATTTGGCTAGATTTAAGTCAGAGGATCCCCAGAACAATTATTATTCAAAACGGGAACATGAAGAGACATGTGAAAAAGAAAGCTCAAATTTCATCTTGAAATAGTAGTCAAGAGCTTACTGAGCTTATAAAAAACACCTACAATAGTTAAATAAATTTTTTAAAATCAAAGTCAGTATTTTTCATCAGTTTCCACCTTTCACCTGGGTAAGGTATAAAAAAATTAATTAATTAATAAAAAAATTTAAAAAAAACAGGTAAGGTATAAGATAATTTATATTCTAGTTCCTGAGTGTGTTTTATTCTAGTGCCTCTGAGTTTATTTTTAGTTCTTGGTTGTTTATGTTAGTTCCTCTTTGTGTCCAGTCTGTCTCTGTCTCGTCTCCGTGTTCTGTCTTCAGTGTCTCTGTGTTTCATCCTTTTGTCTCCCCAGTCTGTCGTGTCTTTATGTCTGTTTATCCCCTGTCCCATGGTTAAGTTCTCGTGTCTTTGTCTGAGTCTCAGTCTGCATGTGTTACTTCCTGTCTTATTTTGTTAGTCCCCTGTCTCATGTGCACATGTTCAGTTTTGCTTCCCCTGTCTCATTAGTCAGATATAGTTCACCTGTGTTCAGAGTTGGGAAGTAACGAAGTACTTCGTTACTGTACTTAAGTAGAATTTTCAGGTATCTGTACTTTACTTGAGTATTTATTTTTCTGACAACCTTTTACTTTTACTCCCTACATTTTTACACAAAGATATGTACTTTCTACTCCTTACATTTTCAAAACAGGCTTGTTACTTTTAGTTTAAGACATTTGAAGGGAGTTATTATTTCACGTCACTGTGTGCCTTCAAACATCAAACCGATTTGAGCCTAAACAGTAACACAAAGGCAATCTGGTGTATCAATCACCAGGGTTATCGCATACAAAGAGATGAAAGAGGCAAACCCATATAATTTATGCATCATTTATAGCGCCATAGTCATGGGTTAAAGTGGGCTGGTGTTTTGTTTTTTTTTTTTTTGTTTGTTTGTTTTTTGCTTTGGGCACAACACCAGAACGAGTGCTAAGTCAGTAATTTTAAATCCAACGTTTCTATCAGCTCAACAAATATCAGCAAACCAACAAACTGTTTGTATTTTTAAAGGTTGCGTGAAAATAGTTTAGTGCAGGATAAATGGGTTAGTTTGTACTGTGATGGATTTAAAGTAAAGAACAGTGTGTGACTGGTGCACAGCGTCTGTGGTGTTCAATGTCACAGTTACTTTACATTAAGTGTAGCAGAGATTAATTTGAATTTAAGCTGATGATGCTTACATTAATTCACTGAATTCAGCCTTCATACCAATTTTATACCGTCTAGTACACAGACAATATAAACAGTACACTGTCAGTGTAGAGGATGGAAATCAGCCAAGACAACTCATGAAACATCTGCTTACATCTTGTTGAATTCAGCTGTGTAAATCCACAAAGAGCAGCAGCAGCAGGTCAGCTGATCACAGCCTGTTCACCAAGAAAATCTTCTGGAGCTCACAACAGAAATTATTGTGAGTTGTGATTCTTTGCCCCATGCTGAACCACTACAACCGATTTTAGGGTTCTCCACCTGCTGAATCCCACTTTAATCCTTGACTGTGCTCATGTTCCTGTTTAAGTGTGGAGGCAAAGTCACCCTCTACAATGTAGGCAACAGAAAATAGAGCTTTTTTTTTTTTTATTTTCCTTCTTTTTCTCTGCTCATGTTCTACATAACTGATTCAAGCTGAGTACATTCATTAGAATTCAAATTTAGGCTAAAATAAAGTTTGTATTCCCATGTACTAATATAATTTTATTATATTAATATAGCACGACTTTCAGTTAGCTTTGCACAAAAATAGCTGTTAGAAACAAGCTCAAAAGAGCTACTTTTTATTTTCTTACTTTGAGTACATTTCAGAGCCTGTACTTTTTCACTTTTACTTGAGTAAAGAAGTTGAATCAGTACTTCAACTTTTACCAGAGTATTTTTTAACAGAAGTATCTGTACTTCTACTTAAGTACACCATGTCTGTACTTTTGCCACCTCTGCTGATTTCTCTTTCAGGTCAAAATGCCTCAGTGCTGTTCTTTGTTCTTCTTATCTTGTTTGGTTTTCTGTTTGTGTCTAGTATTCGTATTCTCAGGTTTTCTTAGTTTCAGTGATCGGGTTCTGTTTTGTATTAATTTCCTTGTTTCATCCTGCCTCCCCTGTGTTTTGTCAAGTCCCGTGTGTGCTGTGTTTAGTTTTGCTTCCTTTGTCTTGTCTCCCTTGATTGTTGTCAGCTGTGCTCCCACCTATTTCCCATCCTCTCGTTATCCTGCATGTGTATTTATTGTCTCAGTCTCCCCTTGTCCTTTGTCATGTCCTCACTTAAAGCTGTGTTCCTCGTGTGTTCTGTGTTCCTTCCTTGTTTCATAGATTAGTTAGTTCCTGGCTCCTGTTTTACCTGAGTTTTTTGTATTGCAATGTTTTTGAAGAGACTTTGGCATTAAAGCTGCTTCCCAAGTCGAAGTCTTGTCTTGAGATTTCTGCATTTGAGTCTACACTCTGCCTGCCACAAAGGTATTCATGACAGAGGAGAAGGATTTTTTATACAATTTTGAATTTAACAGAGAGCAAATGAAGAGAAGCTAATATGGGAGAAATAAGCTCTCTCTAGTTGCTGTCAGTACTCTCGCTGCAGCATTTTGGATTAGCTGAAGGCTTTTCATGGAGTTTTTAGAACAATTTTAAAATAATGAATTACAATAGTTCAGCCTAGAAGTAATAAATGCATGAACTAGTTTTTCAGCATCACTCTGAGACAGGATGTTTCTAATTTAAGGGAGATTGCAAAAATGAATAAATACATATTTGTTTAATGAAGGAAGGACATATCCTCAACTGAAGGACATAACCTGTACAAAATGACACCAAGATTCCTCACAGTGTTGCTGGAGGCCAAGTTAATGCCATCCAGAGTAAGTATCTGGTTAGACACCATGTTTCTAAAATGTTTAGGACTGAGTACAGTAACCTGAGTTTTGTCTGAATTTAGAAGCAGGAAATTAGAGGTCATCCAGGTCTTTATGTCTTTAAGATATGCCTGTAGTTTAACTAGTTGATTTGTTTCATCTGGCTTCGTGGATAAATAAAGCTGGGTATCATCTGCATAGCAATGAAAATGTATGCAGTGTTTTCTAATGATATTACCTAAGGGAAGCATCCATCCATCCATCCATTCTCTTCCGCTTATCCAATTCAGGGTCGCGGGGGGGCTGGAGCCTATCCCAGCTGCCATAGGGCGAGAGGCAGGGTACACCCTGGACAGGTCGCCAGTCTGTCGCAGGGAAGGGAAGCATGTATAATGTAAAAAATATTGGTCCTAGTACAGAACCCTGTGGAACTCCATGACTAACTTTTGTGTGTGAAGAAGACTCCCCATTTACAGTGGGGCAAAAAAGTATTTAGTCAGCCACCAACTGTGCAAGTTCTCCCACTTAAAAAGATGAGAGAGGCCTGTAATTTTCATCATAGGTATACCTCAACTATGAGAGACAAAATGAGAAAAAAAAATCCAGAAAATCACATTGTCTGATTTTTAAAGAATTTATTTGCAAATTATGGTGGAAAATAAGTATTTGGTCACCTACAAACAAGCCAGATTTCTGGCTCTCACAGACCTGTAACTTCTTCTGTAAGAGGCTCCTCTGTCCTCCAGTCATCACCTGTATTAATGGCACCTGTTTGAACTCATTATCAGTATAAAAGACACCTGTCCACAACCTCAAACAGTCACACTCCAAACTCCACTATGGCCAAGACCAAAGAGCTGTCAAAGGACACCAGAAACAAAATTGTAGACCTGCACCAGGCTGGGAAGACTGAATCTGCAATAGGTAAGCAGCTTGGTGTGAAGAAATCAACTGTGGGAGCAATTATTAGAAAATGGAAGACATACAAGACCACTGATAATCTCCCTCG
>VUQS01063941.1:0-16920 GCA_015108495.1 Heterochromis multidens
GATCAGTTGCCGTACAAAAGGAACAGAAGAAGAGGAAAGAGGGATGCCACTGCAGCGGCGTGCGTTTCAAATACTCGCAGTTAAACTTTCTACTCTTTGTAAGCTTAAACACTTTCGTATATGTTCAGCCAAACAGCTCAGTCTATGTCCAGTCTCACATTTTAAGGGCATCTTTCTAGACAAGACAGAAATTAATTGACTAGTTGGACTGGTATACCCATTTGTACTTCATGTAAAGTGAGCCGTAAGGTTATGTGTGTGTGTTTATGTGTAGTTGTCTGGCCAAGGTGCAGACCAAGCTTAATCCTCAGGATGGGTTAAGAGTCACAGCAGATTAAGGTCCAAAGTCTGTGCACCATCCAAATGCACTGGGTGCTCTTTCTTTAGACCTTCTTTAGCCGCACACGAACTGGAGCAGGGGCTCACATGCAGTTAGCAGTTTGAACTCTTCAACTTCCAGTACACAAGCTTAACGGCCTCTGAATCCTACCACTCTGCCAGCTAAAGTGCTGATGAAATCACCTATCAAATGATTCCCCCAGATACATAACTTCACATTGCCACAAGTGGATGCATATATTTTGATGAGTCACTGGGCCTGTGCTAAGCACACTCCATGTTGAATCTCTTTTATGAGCATGAATAGCCACTATTCAAGGTGTTTTTGGAATGTTTTCTTTTTAGGTATTCAGATATATGCCAGTGGTTATATTTAGCTCGGGTCTTCCTGGAGTCAGAAGGTTTAAAATTAGGAGGTGTCAGAATTCCAGTACAATTCTTAAGTTACTGTCAATAAACGGTAAGGGGCTGCTCTTAAAGGCATAGTGTGTTGGCAAGAGTGAATTATGGCATGATATATGTGTGATAAAGTGCTTGGGAAAGTGTGTGTGGATTTGTCTTGATATAGTACAAAAGTGTAAATCTTCTACATGGTAGCACATACATGCAGAGTTATACATTTACACATCTCAAGATTCCTGAGTGCCTGCCATGTGTGTGTTGTGCATCGGTGTGGGTTTGTGTGTCCATCTCCACATTAGTGTTTGTAGGATCTGTTGACAGCAAAGCATGCAGCATTTTATTTGCTCAAGGGCTGAAAAAACACATGGCGTTAGCAAGGGAGTGCTGTGATTTGAGCCTGCTGAAAGCAAACTGGCCAGCCAGAATTCAGAATCATGGTTCAACTTCGCATATTAATACACTGTATGAAAACACAACACAAGACTAATCAATGCGCAAGAATAAATGCATATTCTGATAGGTAGATAGATAGATAGATAGATAGATAGATATGCATATAACTGGGAGCCAGTGCAACTGAATTAGCAACAGTGTGATATGTGAGTACTTAAAAGATTTAGAAGCCTTGCAGCCTCTTCTGAACAGATCAACCTGCAGATGTTCCAAGAAGCTTTGTTAAGACCAGTAAACAATGAATTACAATAATCCAGAGGTGATGAAATGAAGGCATGAATAACAAACTCCAATTCAGAGCATGATGTAATTCAACTTTGCAAGATTTCTTAAGTGATAAAACAAAGAGCAAACCAGCAATTTAATGTGACCATCCAAGGCTGAGTCAAAAGTTACCCCAAGGTTCCTGATGGAAGATTTAGCAAATGTGGCAAGGGGACCTAGAGTTTTCATTCCCTTAGGCACAAATCAGTCAGGGACACAGACAAGGACTTCTGAGCAGGGAGCAGAAACAGTAAAGGCCCCAAAACAAAACCTTATGGCACTCCATAGGCAAGAGAAGTGGAAGAGGACCTGGACTTAAAAACAGCCACAGAAAAGGGTCGAACGAGACAGTATTAAAGGCAGAGGTCAGGCCCAACATCAGCAAAGCAGAACATTCTCTTGCATCACTATGCATCAAAATGAAATCAGACTCTAAGAAGGGCTGTTTCTGGGGAATGAGCTCTACGGAAGCCAGACTGAAGTCAAAAGAATGCTGTATTTATCTAGAACAGCTATCCATCCAAGGTCTGTCTTTCCCTTCCCTTCCTTCTTGACTTTCTTGATTTTGCCTTCCAACCTTTTCCTTCATGAAGGGGGGGATTGTGAGCTGTGTTAACATGTGACAGCATCTCTTCCAATGGGACTTTGCCAGTGAGCTGGGGGAGTCATATTCTTGGATATGTAACTGTCTTCAGTCTGGCCACAATCACTGAAGGCAGTTGGGCATCATCTGGTTCCATTAAACTGCTCTCTTCTCCATCATTTCCATGTTTCCAGTCCTTGTCCATGTATGTCTTGTTCTAGTAGCCACTTCTCATTTGTATGTCCTCGTTCCCCGACATCTGCTTTGGTTTCTGAGTCAACAGTTTGACTGGGTGGAATTTCACAAACTTTAAGAACTGATATATGTTAAATTACACCAATCAGCCACCGCATTAAATCCAACCTTGCCAATATTTCTAGTTGCCCTTATGCACCACTGACGTGTCAGGGCATTGACACAAGACATACGAGGTGTCTGACAATGGGACCCTGGCAAATCCTTTGGGTCCTATAGGTTGTGGGGTGGACCCTCTGTGTATTAGTCTTCTCACACATCTTGTGGACGCTCAATCAGACCGGGAGTTTGGAGCCCAAGTCAGCACTTTGGTCGTGTTCCTTGAGATGTTCCTGAGCAGTTTGTCTCATGCTGGGGCGTCCTCCTTTTATGATGTGGAGGTAGTGAGGCAGGGAGTGCCATTGTTACAGGAGAGGCTTTCTGAAATGCATTACTATAAAGCTTATGTTTGTAAATGGGTGTAGTAAATCTGTTTCTGGTTCTTTTACTAGGGCAGCCAAATTAACTTTTTTTTTGTTTTATCAGTCTCTTTTTTCACAACACTAATAGTCTGCTTCTGATTTGGTGTTAATTTAACTCAGAACTGGATGCTTGTGTTTGAATTTGGATAATGATATTTGAGTGTTTTGTGAAAAAAGTTTTTTTTTTCCATTTTATATTGAGTATAGTTCTGCACACACACTTAACTCCTCTTTACAGGGCCCCTTTAAGAACGTAAAGCTCAGGTAATGCATCATCACCCTGAAACTGTTGAAAGCCATGTTGTTACATCTTCAGAGTACTTTTCTAATGCTTAATCTTCATTCAAGCTTGTTACAAAAATGACAGCAAAAACACTCCGTCAATATAAAAATAATAACATTATTGTTCATCCATGGGGAGTGCACTCTGTTTGCCTTATGTGGCCATACTCTCCACTTATAGACTAAGATTCAGAGTGCAGCTGCCCACCATTCAGTTTTCATCAGCTGGGTGGCAAACAGTGGTGAGGTCATTTCAATATAGCAACAAGAGCCCTCTATTTGTCACTCTCATTCATATCAGATGAATGAATGGCTTTTGGGAATGTATCATACATGTGACTGAAACTTCAAACTAAAAGAATAAGCCCCACAGAAAATCGGATCTACGCACACTTGAAATATAAGCTTGTTACGGTCCTTATAGCTAAAAATGTCAGTGACACTAGTGGAGTTTTCCGCTTTTACAAACTGGGAAAATGTGGTGCAGTTCATTTGTAGAGTGGACAATCTCTGAAACAGGAAGTGTAAAAAGGTAATATCACATAAAAGGAGTTGTTATTGCTCAGTGGGACACACATGAAGGTCAGAAGCTTCCTACACTTGTGTGCGGCAATAACAAGAGTAGAAACCACAAAAACAACCAAGGCTTTCATTTTGTAATATTCATTTATTGTTCAATAAAAATAGATTTTAAAAAAGTGACGTGATGTCTCCTTCATGACTTTGCCTGATGCATCTGCCAACTCCTTGTAAACATGGTGCCTAACTTTTTTTTTCTTTTTCTCTTTGGACTGGAAAGGGAATTTCTTCCCATTCAGCACAATTCTAAAAAAAAAAGAACAGCCTGCTACTTCACTGATCTTTGACCTCTGCTATGATAACCCGTCTTACACTTACTTTCACATTTAGGGCAGATACAGTACATTCATCCACTGGTCTTGTTTGTCTATGTACATAGTTCAGTTTCTGGCTGTGTGATTTGTTTTTGCAGATGGCCCTCGTAAAAACAGCTTTAAACAATTTGAATAAAGAAGACATCTAAGCGCAAACACAAGAGTTCAAGCCATCAATAAAACCAATTACAACTTATTAGAACATCAGTTTGTCCTAAGACATCTTTATACAGTAGATACAAGTAAACAAAAGGAGTACGGAATTTAAAGTCTGTAAACTTTGAAAGACACCACTGTTGGCTCCCCCTATGAAAGCTTCAATGGCATCCTGTGAACCTGGAATGCTACAGTAACTGAGGCCAGGTCCATCGACTTCAACAAACCCTCCTCTTTTGGACCTTTCTGGTGCTACATTTGAAAATTCTGCAGGCCATTATAACGGTAAGACGTTGCTGAGCTTGGCTGACATTTTAGAAGAGGAAAACTATTCATCATAAGCTGAAAACAGCTGAGAGAAAAAAATTTATTCCTGTTACCATGAGATATGGAGCTGTAAACTATGCGCAGACTGTTTTGTTTCAAGTGTTTCTGAAGATGAACTAAAAAAAAAAAGAAAAGAAAGAAAGTGTAGATTGGTAAGAGGCCTAATTCACCATGTAGAAGGAATGAAGGGGGTTAATCTGAAAAATACAGGTCTCCATGAGAATTGCCTTTGCTGAGACAATTTGTGTGTCTTGGGAAACTCTTGATGGAGCTTTATGATTAGCAAGATGGCTAGCATTACTGCTGTTAGCATCTCTGAGTTACCACAAATGGATTTATAAGCTATCACAAAAAAAAAAAAGATAGTGTTTTGTACCTGCATGGATTTGTCTCATTCAGTGAGAGGCAGACAGTCCTGTACGCGTTCTATAGGAAATAACAGAAATGTAATACAGAAATTGTAATATAATTTAGAATGAAGAAGTCTTTAGATATGGTTTTCAAAATCTGACTGACAAGAAGTTATGTTTGCAGGAATATTTATGATATCATATTTTGGAGGTAGAGTAGATCAAAGAACATTATTTAACATTTGTTGAGGAGTGGCAACAGTGGCCTCCGTGGCCACAAGTGGTAATTACAGTCACAAGCTGCAGTGATTGACAAAAGTGATTCCCATACTGAACTGCTTCTTCAGCCCAGTTTACCAAGTTACAGCAGAAGCCAGTGTTAGAAGTTATATTACCAGCTGAATGAATGAATGAAACTGATGTTTTTTTTTTAATTAAGATGTCTGACTTTTCTGACTTAGGCATCTTAGCGAGTCAACAGCTTTGCTAAGTGCACAAGTAAAAGACATAACAAGCCAGCCATACCTTCCTAACTGCAAGACTGACAGCAAAATTGCCAGCTTGGTGTCAGTCTTGCAGCCTTTTATTTCACTAAGCTCTTGCCCAAACCCAGTCCACTTCCTATGTCAAAGTCCTCCTATGTCTCTTATGACTCCGTCACACTAGAGTAAACATAGGACAGCAACCTCTTTGCGACTAGGAAAAGAAATCTGTGGTTGCCCAGTGATTGTGCTGAATTTTTTTTTTGCATTCAGCTACCAATTGCAAGTAGTTGCGGCAACCACTTTCAATTCCAAGGCTTTGGCACACCTGGTCACCTGTTGGCAGACAACCTGTCTCCAAACAGTTGCTGTCTGACTCAGACCAACTGCAATCACTCTCATACAGATTGGCAAAGGTTTGAAAAATAACAGCCCTGTAAATTATAGATGGAGACAGATCTGAGTCAGTCGATAGGCGCAATTTGTCTTGTGACGCATCTCTGGTTATATTCCTATACAAAAGCAAGGTTGCCAACCACCTATGTCATTTTGTAGTTAAACTGCCATCCTGCAGCAACAACGGTATTATTTGTGGAAGAATCTGAATTTTTGTTTCATCTCTATGAGGTTCTGGCTGGACTCTGAATGTAAGTAGCTGATGTGACTTTCTTTGTAATGTCAATTTCTGTGTATGTAGATGCAATAGATTTGCCATTTTCACTGATTTATCACAGTAAATTGCCGTATCATAAATAGATTGCATGCAATTGTCAACTTGACCCAATTCATTTACAAACTAATAGCAGACTGTCTCTGCCTTCTCACTGTTTTATCTTGACGCACCAAAGACAGCAACTTACTGCCAGCAGTCGCAGATCATTTCAAAGGCAATGAGATCGCAAGTTCATTGCACATGGTCACAATAATTTTACTCATGCCATGGTCGTCAACCACTGTTTTCCTTTGTGTGACTGTAGCGTTAGCCTCTGAATCCTGATATGCATGACGTGAATACTGAGCTAGCTTGTTTTAGCAAGATGAAAACCCAGCTGGCGTTGCATGACATAGTCCCACAAAGTGTTACGCACATTTCGCAGGAGACTGTACCTGATCAACCTTAATTACAGTACAAGAACAGATGTTTTGGAAGTGGAGTTGGAATGCCACTGTATACTTGAATTGAGTGTTGAGAGCAGGTCTCCAATGTCGGATTCATGGTACCGCGTTTGTATCTGTTTGCGTAGGTATTTGGCTACACAGAGTGAACGGTTTTGTGTATGCAACCTACGCAGTCCACCAGAGTGTGCAATCCTCTAAAAATCCAACAGTGTACATCCCAACGGGGTTGTAGGTCAAAGACTAATTGGTTGAAAAGTGGGCCTGAACAGGAACGGGAGTGACAGTGGAGTTCCCCATGTAGAGGGAAAAGTGCGAAAAAACATCAAAGATTAAAAAAAAAAATTGCGTGAAAAGCACAGACATTGGCTGCAGTGGACACTTTTCATTGTTTTTAACACTCGGTTTCACTTGAGCTCTTCATATGTCATAACTTCGGTCTTCTCCAAGGCTGGCTGATGGACCGACAACAGCACAACCAGGAGTAGTAGTCCCATAGACAGTATAAAAGATGGGGGTAGTTTCCAGGTCTGTGAAGCCAACACACTGTCTTAAAGCTGCATTCTTTCTAATAGCCATCAGAGGGCGTTACTTCTGGTTGCAAAAAGACTTCTGGTCCTATAGAAGTCTATGGGTAAACGGCTCTCTGACTCGACCTCTGTAAACACTTTCCAGCTGGCTTTATGGTCTCGGTCACTCTTTTTGGGTCTTATTGAACAAAAAATTAAATCCCTTTTGTAAATCTTGGTCATACTATGTTTCAGAAAGGATTGCCTGGGGTATGTTCATTGGCTAAGGACTCTTGATTGACAAGTCCTTAGCCACTGAGTGTGCAGTTTCACAGTCAGACCTGGTGGCAGACCCGTGGCGGTTGTGGCAGGAGGTAGAGCGGGTTGTCTACTTATCAGAAGGTCGGTGACTCGATCCCCAGGTCCTGCAGTCTGCATGTCAAAGCATCCTTGGGCAAGATACTGTACATCAAATTGCCTCCGATAAATACATCAGAGTGTGTGTGTGTGAATGTTAGACAAAGTGCTTAGGCACAGAATAAAAGCACTGTATGAATGTGTGCGTGACTGGGTGAATGAGGCTGGTGGAAAAAAGTGCTCAATTAGAGTAGGAAAGCACTACTCTAATTGAGTAGAGCTCCCCCAGTGTAAGTACCAGTCCATTTACCTGCTCCTTGCTCTGCAAAAACACTAACCTTGAGGCTTCAAAACGGGATGTCATGGTAGCTACGTCCATCTTTTATACTGTCTATGAGAAGTCTACGGACCAGGTGTTCCACATGTTTTTGACACTGCCCCCTGTGACAGTAAACAGCCACATGTAGACAGCAATCTGCCAAACTGTGTGTAGGCTCTGCGTAGGACCAACCCCCAACTATGCTGACCCCTTAATGCGCATCTTTTTTCCCTCCTATAAATGCAATCGCTTTGCAGGTTGTAACTGTCAAGACTCCAGAGTGTCATTATGGCTAAAATAAAAAACATATACTTGAGTCCTTTTGGTTAAGTCCTTTCATGTGTAACAAATTTTGAAGCAGAGTAAAACACGGTTTGGGATATACTGTATAGTGTGCATCTTAGAAATGGTGGGCCTCTTAACAACCCTTTGGGAGAGCTTGTTCTAGACTGAAGGGCACCGTTTTCTGTTGCATCTGGGAACACCACTGAACCAAACACAACAAAACACTGAACTAGTTAACTCTGAGCACAGCATGACTACAGTACTTTAAATGTACTCAGCACAATTCTGGAAGGTTTGCATGCTTTTTCCATCAATTAGAATAACAAAAAAGTAAAAAGTATTGCTTGTTTTTCTCTGTTTTAAAAATCCAAATCAGCTGGTTTTATTTTGTGTTTCTTCACAAGATGATCATATTAGTTAGCTACACTATGACTACTACACAGCGGACTTGTTGCTGCAAAAGGGAGAAAAGGAGCACCAGAGTTAGTGCCAGGGCTTATGTGATGTAACCTCCACCCTCCTCCTATTCACTCTTTTTCTCACTCTCTATCATGCTCTCAATTCCTTGCTTGGCTGCTTGCTACTAGACAGTACAGTGGCCAAGAGTAGTTGAGTGACAAGCTGACGGGCCAAATCGTCGGGTCCATTGCATCCCCGAGCAGAGACGCCAGCCACCTCTGTACTTCTCCCCTTCCTTCCTGCCTCCTGGGCCAGGTCCAGAGCCCACATCCTGGGAACATGGGGCCGGACGGCTGGAGCCGACAGCACAATAAGAGAGTTCATAGGAAAAGCCGTGTCCGCGTGTGGCTGGGGAGGCGTTTATGCTGCCCATGTCATTTTGGCAACATGCACAGCTCGATATGCTGGCGTCAATCACGCCAGAAGTCAAAGAGACGCTCCATTAATCTTGCTCAGCATCACAATCTTTTACCCAATGACTTCTGACAGCACAAAAAACTGTTTTCTCTTTGTTCTACTTTGTTATTGTTCATTTGGTGTCCATATGAGGGTCTCTGATGTTCATAAAAAAGGTCCTACGTATGGGAGAACAGATTTCATGGAAACAGATTCTCAGAGTAGCATTTCAGATAACAAGAACACAGCAGAAAATATGACAACGTGATGTAGCTGCAGCTGAAGACGGTATCAACACAGTGAGAGAGAAAAAATTGTAGAGTTTAGGAGCCTGCAGACAGCGTGATAGTTCAATACATTTATTGAAACAGAATCTCGGCATGGCATGAACTCTTAAACTTTGCCCCTCTCACTCCTGGAAGTATCACACTGTGGTGGCCCGGCTGTGTTGGAGCGCTAGTGGTGAATACTCTTTAATACGAACGCACAGTTTGCCCCTCAGCCAGGGGTTTTGAAGCTCCAGGGGACAGAAGTCATCCTGAAGCCACTTTTCTCTGTCATCCACAACCAGCACAAGGCCAAAGTGCTTCAGCTGTTCAGGACTGTAGTAAACACACTGCTCCTGTTCATCACCGTTTCCACTGCTGCCCATCATGCGCCGAGACACAACGTTCATCTCCTGCACCACCAGCTGGACCATCTCCCGCGCGGATGTGCCTGGAGTTACACAAAGCTGAAATGCAGGGGGAGATTTTAGCTTTTGCCAAAATAAAGACTAGGCAGGTTTACTGAAAATCCCTTCAAAATGAATCAATACCTTGACGCTGGTCTCCTTTGGCAGACCTGTGCGATATTGTGGGTAGACTCTGAGTGTGGCATGACAGCCTTTCCTGAGAGCAGCAGGTGATGGTGATGCGAGTCTCTGAGTGCCGCTGTCCTCTGATAATGTACGTGCTGGTGGAAGCCGCGGCAGGCAGCGTTCAGCGGAACAACAGCGGTCCACTGATGAGGGCCTGTGCCATCTTCGCTGCGGTGAAGTTGAGGGTGAAGGGCAAGTAGTGTGGTAGGAGTAAGGCTGCTGGTGGGCTGACGTGGTGGAAGGGAACTCTAGACTGCTGGTCCTCACACAGAAGGCTTGTCTCTTCTCTGTAATGTGCAACAGCTCAATCTGCCTGCTGGGCAGGATGAAGTCACTGTCAAACAGCTCCGGGACCCCCCTTCGCCTTTCTCCTCCACATCGAAACCCTCCACCTCCTCCACATCTCTCCCCTTCCCTCCCGTGCTGCAGCTCTGACGCCTGGAGGACGTCCGGTGTAGAATCCCGCAGAGCTCCCCCTCCATGTCCACCCCCACTGAGATGCATCCCACCTCCTGAACTGCTCCCGTCAATACGCAGGAAACCACGGGGCTCCAGGGGCGCAGAGGACGAGAGAGGTGAAGGGGGCAACAGGTCCAGCTCGCGGGGGCTCTGGGCACGACTGGAGTCATAGTCGCTGTCAGTAGTGAGGAAAACCTCAGAGGAACCTTCCTCGTCTGAGAGACCAGCAAAATCTAAAGGGTATGAGAAAAAGAAATCTATATGAATAAAATAATTCCACAATATCAGATTTTCTCCTTTAAAAATCTTTAGCAACCACACACTCAGACATGTTCCTGACCTGAGTGCTTGCGGCAGGCTTCGGGTGAAGGCATAGGGGAGGGCATGAAATCTGGTTGAGATGAGGTAGAGGGAGGCTTGTCAGGCATCACTTCCTTAGAGAAGTCAATTATCCAGCTTACAGAGATGCCTCCTGTTGGCTGCTTGTAGCGGGCATACTGCAAGGCATCCATAATCCACCTCGCATCCCGCCACACCTCCTCCATTTGCTGTTATAAAGTCATTGAGATCACAAGTTACAGTGACATGTAATACTGTGCTAATCTGGAATTGTGCATCATAATGGGATCTTTACGCCTAGATGTTGCTACAGCATCAGATAAATCAAAATAGTTGAGATGTATTGGCCCTTATTTGTCCCTACCTGCTGACAGTATGTTGTACCTGCATGTGTTCCTGAACTTGTTGGTGTTTCTTCTTGGCAGCGAGGAGCTCGGCTTCAGAGAAGGCCTCCCGTAGTGCCTGCTGAGACATGAGGGACTCCAGCTCCAGCAAGGCAGACACCCTGCAGTACTGGCCGATGAAACTGGGGCAATAGGCATTAAAGTGGACTGTGGAAGAAAGGGAATCCAATAAGGCCCAAAAAAGAAATATAAAACGCTCTGCCAGTAAATACAGAAATGTATTCAGTAACAACAGTTGGTCCAATATATATTTTATATAATACTGTGTGTGATTGTGACCCTGCATAAAATTTGATATACCAACCCAATTCAAAGATCTGCAGCGGCAGCGTGAGGAAGCCGGAGCGGGGGGAGTATGGATTATTCTGACCAGGAGCTGTGCATACTTCATCTGAAGGTGGCAGGAGAAGAAGGAAAGACACTTTCTCCCCAAACTCCAACACTTCCTGGCTGTAGATACGGAAGTCCTGTGCCTGAATACAAAGAGACAGGTGATCTTGGTGGGTCTCTGGAACCACAAGCATCGATATATGCTTAATTTAAGTCCTTTAGGACTGTAAAGACAAAATACAGATATTATAGCTTTCATTTTAATATGTATGCAGTGTTCTTTGTGTGCAAGAATGTCATGGCAGAGGAATTGTTTTCAGGTTGTTTGTCTCTCTGTCCATCCTATTCTTGTGAGTGTGAAGATCTCATGGCTTTCAAGGTAATGTCTTTAAATTTGGCAAAATGTTAACTTTGATGTCACTTTGTTGGTTCTGGTGTTCAAAGTTCAAGGTCAGTGTGGCCTCACCCAATAAGATTTTCCCTGTAACTTCAAATAAATCATACAACTGTGAGGTGGTAATTCTAGTTGATCTTTTAAAAGAGGCCATTTCTGCCTTTATTTGATAGATAGTAGTAAAGATTGAGTAACTGAGCTCAAGTCACTTAGGAGTTACAAAGTATGGATCATAGAGTGCTATTTCAATCAATTTTATACATTTCAGTATCTTAAAAGTAGAATCAGGAATCAAACTGAGAATAAGATAAGAAAGCAACTGCATTGGGGGTTAATTCATCACACTAATACACTTTAGGCAGATTTTCAAAGAAAAAATTCTCAAAGTCTCTATTTATTATTATTAGCGCTTTATACAACATGTTTCATCCACCCATTCACACAAGCACTTTGTCTACGTCTTTCTAACATTCACACTTGCAACTTAGGGTTCAGTATCTTGGAGGTTACTTTGGCATGCAGACTGGAGCAGCGAGGGATCAAACCACCAACCTTCCGATTAGTAGATGACCTGCTTTACCTCCTAAGCCACAGCCACCCACTGGCAATTTGTTATAAGCAGCCTGTCTCAAAACACATAATTTGTTCCCATTTCTTTAGCTGAATTTACAAAAACAAAAAGAAAAAAAAGAAAAAAGAAAAAAAAAAGGTAACACAGTTTTACAGGCACAAAATAGTATTTTTGTATCAACAAGGTGATTCCCAAAGAGCTATTAGCTAAAACCTTGACATATTTCAGCACAGTGTGCAGTGTATCCTTAAAAAAAATTGAGGAAACTGAACAAGTGGAGGAATTAACAAGTGGCAGGTCTAAAAACCTATCCACAGCAGATGAACAGTATCTGAAGGTCATATTCTTAAGAAATAGCAAAAAATTCAGCAAAGACCTGACACAGGACCTGAGAGATGCATCTGGCCCTTTAGATGATCCATCAAGTGTTTGCTGAAGCTACATCAGAAATGGTCTCAAGAAGACATTCTTAAGGACGGGGAACAGGAAGAAAATGCTGAGGTATGCCAAATTACACAAGAACTGGACTGAAAATCAGTGGCAACAGGTCTTACGGAGTGATGAACCTAAACTTGAAATTTTTGGTTTAAATTGTCTTCAGTATGTAAAGAGGAGGTCATGAGAGAGGTACAACAGTGAGTGTCTACAGCCATCTGTGAAACATGGTGGAGGCTCTGTCATGGTTTGGAGCTGCATTTCAGCCAGTGGTGTTGGAGATCGCCTTGAAATTGATGGAATCGTGAACGCAGAAAAGTACCATCAGATTTTGATCCACCATGAAATACCATGTGGAAAGCATCTGATTAGCAACAGTGTCATTTTTCAGCATGACAATGATCCCAAACACACTGCCAATGCAGTAAAAGCGTACCTGGATAGAAAAACATACAATGGAACACTATCAGTCATGGATTGACCTCCCCAGAGCCCAGACCTCAACATTATTGAAGCAATGTGGGATCATCTTGACAGAGAACAGAACAACAGGCAGCCAACATCCAAAGAAGAGCTTTGGATGTCCTTCAATGTCCCATTTTCCTAGTAAAATACAAAGAAATGAGAGGCAGCTAAAGATTTTTGCACAGTACTGTATGTGTATGAATACAGTGCATATTTATGTTCATAGTCATATAGCTTTTAATAGCAGTAAAGTTTATGGTGCTGGTGTTCCTCCATTTGAACAGTTGGTGGGAAAAGTCAAATGGACAATGACTGCCATTGTGCAGGAATTTGAACCATGTTCTTTTAGAGAAATCATGTAGAATTAGTGGTCTAACCAGAGCTGCCTCAATTTCCACTGGGATCATTTTAAAGAGCTTTGTGCTGTTGCTGCTGCCTGACTGGCTGTATCTTTCCCCAGGTTCTATGCATCAGTCAAAATCAAATTCTCTAAACAAATTGTGCACTCACTCACTAATTACACCTATCAGGCCTACTGATGCAGTTGTTTTGTTCTGACCTGATTGCCAGGAACGTTGATGTGAGCTATCAGGTCCTTGATGGCATTGCGAAGATCCTGTAGGAGGCGATGGGGAGCACTCTGTACATCATGGTCCATTTCCAGTGACTCCTCCAGAGAGCTGAGGGCCTGAAGCCACTGCCACTCCTCTCTAAAATGTCATAGAAACAACATTTTTATTGTCTTGCTAGTTTAGTTAAGTGTCTTGCTACTGAAATTCATCAGCCTAACCAGCAGCATACCAACACAGACACACATTATTTCAACCCACAACACTACAACTCAATTACACAGACGCATGATCCCCACCTGGACACGTTACTGTTGTCTCGAATTTTGATATGACAGAGCACGTTGGGGAGTTTCTGAGGCACCAGTGCTCTTATTTGCTCCACTGATGTGCACAACTTCAGGTAGCCCAGGTATAAGCCTGGAGACAAAAGCTTCCTGCTACGCCGGTGGTACGCCAGCTTCTCCTGGAAACAGCAGGCAGGATGTCCGTTAAGACTTTTTATTACATTTTAACACCACACATACTCAAGATGGGAATGCCTAATAAAAGTAAAACTTAATTCAGTCAGTTAAAAATGGACAGTAAGGTAAAATGAACATTGTCCACATGCCTTTACTAAAAGCAACTAGACTAAAGGGCCTATTCCTGATAGTCTGGTGGCGACGTGGCCTGAAAGCTGATCTTCTGAAAGAAATAGTGCACTGATGTGCCTAAGAAACCATGACAGCCAACTTTGATGGGAAATAAGGCCGCACGCCATCAAACAGATCTTGGTAAATGGCTTTCTTCTGTTTGTGAAAAATTGATAGCCTGTCCTCCCGGGGCACAGTGAGGGCACAAAGAGCAATCATTATCAAGCCATTTGTAATTAAACTTGCATCTTCTAATTTCTTTAGACCAGCAAGCAGGCTGGCCATGCCTAAATTGATCCCCCACTGGGCTTACGCATCAGGGATTTTTGTATTTCTAGTATTGTTTTAGACATAGTCTGCTACCATTAAGGTAGCTAATGTAACTTATCAGCCTAGTGTTACTGTTAACTGTTTACAGGGTCAGTCAAACTATGTATAAGTTGTGTTTTTTTAGAGCAAAACGAACCAGGCACATGTTATGACTTAATACCCTTTTAGCTTCAGTTGTTCAGCTGGTACCTGTCCACTTATGTAAACTAATTATGGTAAGCTAAATCATTCATCACTATGATTTGGTGCTCTCTAGCTGGTAAAACCTTCTGAGTTGGAGTGTGGGTCCGACTCTGGCCTGTTCCAAAAGTAGCATGGCCTTAACAATGGAGTCACACTGCATGACCTAAAGGTGTACAAGGGGCAAAAATAGCAACACTGTATGCTGGAATTTCTTCTGGTGAATTAAAATCAACCCAAACTGAATTTAAGATTTACAGTTTAGTAACTTTGTATAAGTGACTTTCAGACATTTTAGGGCTTTTATAAAGCCGTGCAGCTGTCCTGGGACTGCAAAGTAAATGTTGAACAGGGTTGATTATGTGATGATGGTGTTTCTAGTTCTTTCTCCATGAGCATCCTCTCATTCAGTAGTACTGTTTTTATATTTCGCTGTTTAGTTAGTCTTGGATGCTTTTCATGTTGTTCCAGCATGTTTAAAGTGGAAGTCGGTACTGCAAAATAGCCCATCAGCACATTTTTTTGCATTTCATCATATAATTTGTTCATAACTTGCCACAAAACAAATATTTCAGTGAGCTGTGGTTTTGCCAAAGGGAATCTTCACTATTGTTTTGGAACCACAGGACCAAAGTAGTGTACATTGGAGACCAAACAGCATTGCAACAATGGCATCAGGTTTACTAGGTTATATAGACAAAATCAACTTGTGGTTTACTTCCAGATTGGGATTTTTGTTTTTTTTTGTTTTGCTGAACAAAACAGCCACACAGCATTAGTTATATAACACTAAATAATTGTTACATGATTAGATCATCATCGTGTCCAACATGCTAAAAGTTTAAACTGCTACTGGCTGAATAAACTGCTCTAAAAGTAAAGTGACTTCAAAATGGTCACATTCATGTTGTGCTGTCAAGGAAAGAAGATATGACCTGACATTTGGCATTTTAATTAATCTGATGACAAGTCTGTTCAGTACACTGAATAGCCTAATAACGACGGTGACAAATGGAAGAGTAGAGTCACGGTGATTAATGTTTGTCTAAATAAAGGGTGTCTGCACAAACAGAACTTGTAATTGGAAGCAGATTTCAATTTAGAGTCCTATTGTTCCTGTCTCAGTGCCTCATGTCTGTCAAACCATGTTTGGTTTTCTGTGAATGAGAGCCTCAGAGACATTACAGCGATTCCACTAAATACATGTTTAGGGGCATTTTGTTGTTGACAAAGCCCTTTACTCGACACTCTTTGATCTTGCCACATCCTTGGGTAACATAAACACAACATAAACTGCTGTGGAAGCATTCTTTGTCCAAAACAAAAGCAAAAATAGCCAAACTTACAAAACTGAGGTAACGTCTAATCACTGCCAGCTTACTCCTCTACAATCTGCCAATCAACTTGTTTTGGGGCGGGTGAATCTCTGGACAACACATACCTGACATGAGGGGTAACATTCTGTAAGACTTTGTATTCTGTGCACAGATTCGGCACATTCATATGAAGATAATGTTTACAAAGATACGTGTTGTCATAGCCCCATGGTTTTGTGTTGTTTTTGAGTTTTGGATTCTTAGTTAATGTACACTGCTCAAAATAATTAAAGGAACACTCTGAAAACACATCAGATCTCAATGGGAAAAATATCATGCTGGATATCTATACTGATATGGACTGGGTAATGTGTTAGGAACGAAAGGATGCCACATCGTTTGATGGAAATGAAAATGATCAACCTACAGAGGGCTGAACTCAAAGACACCCCGAAAATCAAAGTGAAAAAAATGATGCAGCAGGCTAGTCCATTTTGCAGAAAAAAACTCAAAATGGTACTCAGTAGTTTGTTTGGCCCCACGTGCTCCTAATGAGACGACGGATGGTGTCCTGGGGGATCTCCTCCCAGATCTGGACCAGGGCATCACTGAGCTCCTGGACAGTCTGGGACCATCACTGACCCACCACCAAACCGGTCATGCTGAACGATGTTACAGGCAGCATAACATTCTCCACGGTTTCTCCAGACTCTCTTATGTCTGTCACATGTGCTCAGGATGAGCCTGCTCTCATCTGTGAAAAGCACAGAGCACCAGTGGTGGACCTGCCAATTCTGGTATTCTATGGCAAATGCTATTTGGCCTCCACGGTGCCGGGCAGTGAGCACAGGGCCCACTAGAGGATGTCGAGCCCTCAGGCCACCCTCATGAAGTCTCTTTCTGATTGGCCAGAGATATTCACACCAGTGGTCTGCTGGAGGTCATT
>VUQS01063942.1:0-10573 GCA_015108495.1 Heterochromis multidens
CTCCGACCTCGTCTCTCCAATCTGACTCCTTTCCTGAAAGATAAACAAAGAGAAAAACCACCTCCCCAAGGTACTTTTCCCCTAAATTATTTATCTATTTTCCACGATTTCCAATCCCTGTTTATGCTAAGTTACTTTGAAATATCCTTGCTTATGGAGTTATTTTGTCTTACCCCTTCTATGTACTCTATGAGCTTATTGAAGGTCCCTGTGGATCCACTGAGTCTGGCCTTGCTTAATCTTTTAGAATATGGGGCCTAAGTTTTCTTAAAGACTATTTTCTACAAAGTAATTTATTAAACTTTAATTATCAAAATAGCAGGTGTAATGTAAGCATGCTGCTGATCTCTCTGCAACTCAACATGTCATTCTCAATGGTTCAATCCAATCACACCATGGGATTGATGCTTTTGACCCTTTTTACATGGAGTGCCAACTCTTAATGAGCACAGTTGCAATGTGTATAAAACATCACATAAAAACAGCTTCATTTAATTATTTTATTCCTAACAGAATTTGGCAATCTTGATACAATTCATGCATTTTTTATTTGGCAGGTTTCTCAGTGGTGCAACATAATATGTAGCTATACCAGCACCACTGTTTCAGTCTTTTGACAAAATGACGTTCAAAGCTTTTTCCTAATTTGCATTCAATGAATTTTCACAATGTTAATAACCCTTCTGCTGTCAGATTGCTGTAATTGTATAGATTTTCAGGCCAGGGCACAATTTGATAGCAGAAATGTTAAAAGATGTTCCATACTTATTGTTTCATTTGAAATTTTTTGTCTTTTATGTAAACATGGCCCGGAATGTTCTGTCACTATTGCTGCAGTTGGTAGTCAAAATGATGATGAGGTTTAAAGGACTGACTCAAATGGTGCATAGGTTTAAGTGTTTAATTTTTTTATTATTTGTTACCAATTACAAATAAGGAGAGTTGATGTATTTAAATAGAACTTTGACAAAAACAGGCAATGAAGTATAATCACTGTTTGGTCATGTATACTGTCACAACAATGCAGGTAAGAATACATTGTGATTAAGAGAGCATTCATACATTAAGGCTTAATAAATTATGTTCGCTCCTGGTAACATATGTGTTTCAGGAGTGACCCAGCAAGCAGATAATTTATTATTATTGTTTTGTTTTTTTTTTTACATTGATAAGCATTTGTGGCTGCTGTGACACATAAAATCTGGGTTTTTAAGTGATTGTGAAGGTTACTTAGTTTTGCCAATAAAGTTATGTCTGGGGGGTCTGAAACTCACCTGGCAGCGTCACTGGAAGCTAAGCTTTTTTTTTTTTTTGGCTTAATAAGAGTACTCATTTCCTTATAAGGTTTGGAGGAAATATTTTTATGTTCCTGCATGCACTAATAAACACACATCAGTTACAATCAGTTAAAATTTTAATTAGTTTAAATCTTGAATACCTAACAGTAACACAAGGGTAGGGTTAGTACAGTTAGTGACCTGGTAATTATGTGTTTTAGAGCTTGTACTTTCAGGGGATTTGTGCCACCTAAAGATTCTACTGCCAGGATGCTGGGGGGTAGCACTGGCAGCCGGCAATATTTTTTTTGTGTAATTTCTTTGAATTTGTACTGTATAAACCTCTTCCATTTTAATTTTTAATGAATAACATTGCTTTTTTGCCCATTACTTTACAATCAATATCTCATAACTGCAATGTGTTTTTTTTTATTTATTATAAATGAAAAAAACTGTTTTTTTATGTATTCAAAAAAGCCCCTTCCTGAGACTCAGCTGCCACTCTTCAGTTATACCTCTGTGTCAAGGCCCAAACTGAACCTTTGTTTCATTGTGTGAGCCAACACGTTTAGTTATTGAATCTGACCCTGAGCTGGTTCCCTTAATTCCTGTTTGTACGTCTGAATTGATTCGCTGAAAAAAATGATCTGTTGGATTAACATGAAAAAAATATGTACATCGGTTGCACGCAATAAAATTATGTTTAGTCAACATTAGTTTTCTGTGTTATAACTGCACAAATTTTATATGTTAAATGAACATGATTTTTATGTTATTTTTATGTTTTTCATTCATGTGAAGTCTTTACAGATATCTCATGTTAATTTAACACAAAATATTTATGTTTATGTTTGAACTTTTTAATGTTTTTTTATGTAGCGTATTTAGTTTTTATGTTAACCCAACATAATTATTTCATTTTAATAATTCTATATTCTATTATATCTGCTAAACTACTATTTAACATGTTTGCAATATACTGTCTGGTTAATCTCAAAGTACACTTATAAATATTTGTTGGTCTACAGACTGACTTCTGTCAATGATAAATACATTTTGTACATCCTTATACTTTAATTAAAACTATCTAAAATATTAATTCTAAACATTTTAAAAGCAGTAAGGCAATAAACAAAAACATACTTCTTTAACCAAGTATCTGTATTTTCTCAGTATTGCACAATTACAAAACTGGACTTCCACTTAACACAGTAAGCATGTGACACACTTGTTTGAACTGTAACAGTATAACACAGCACTCAGAAACATACTGCTGGATTTCTAATGCAACACCACAAGCAAGATAAGGTGCAACAGTGAAATTACAATAGTGAAATTACTAAAATGTCTCAGCAAAGTAGTAAAGCAGGACTCGGCCCAAACAAAGTCTGTGTTTTAGCTCCAAGACCAGCCAGACGGCAGCCACAGTCCCTCAGAAGTATCCTTCAACTCAGGAGAGCATCCAGAGGTACAAGGTAAGTGTTCAGTAGTCCAAATAACATAGCAGCAGTTAAGATCAAAGGATAGTCTGAAATATCCTCATGGGCATCTGTGTTTTCAGTATACAACATTCTCACTGTGGTCTCCTCAGTGGATCCTTGGGTGTGAAGTGAGTGCAATGAAACCTGTTTCACAAGTTTCTGCCCTGCAAACCAAAACTGTGGAATATGTAAGATACTGGGTCAAAATGCCATTTAGCTGGATAAGCTGAATGTCTCAGAGTCCAGGGAAGTTAGTATGCCAGAAGTGACACACCCAAAGGACTCTATCCACTGAAGAGAAGTTCAGTAGTTTCCAAAAAGAGTATCCATAAACTGAAGCTTGATGTTGGTGTTAAGGCCGCACTGTCTTTCTGTGTCTTTGTAAGTTCTGCAACAGAGCCAGGAAGTCTGTGTAGAGTCAGTCTTTGGCCGCTGATGTCTTCCAGGATCAATCTGCAGGCATCACTGCATGTCTCTGTGACAAGGACCCAACACACACAGTCAGTGTTGCAAGCAAGTGAACGTTTTATTTACAGTGAAATGTTCTGCACTCTTGCTGGGCAGCTTTTCAGCTCCAGATTTCTCTGGCTCAGCACTCCTCTCTCTTCTCCAGGTCCCAGCATGCTACTGAAATAGGGGAGGCATGATTAGAACAATGAGCACCAGCTGCGTCGGCCAGCCTCCCCTGGCACTGCCCCCTGAATCCACTGCACCATCCCTCTCCTGCAGTCGAGCCACAGACCACACCCTACCACATACCCCCATCACCCAACTTAGGCCGGGGAGCTGTCCAGCCTAGCCTACTCCCACCCCGTGAGCAGGAGAGGAAATCAGCCACAACTATCTGCACCTCTAGCCTATGGACCACCTTGAACTTAAAAGGCTGGAGAGCCAGATACCACCAGGTGATCCGGGCATTAGCATCCTTCATGCAATGGAGCCACTGCAGCAGGGCATGATCCAAACAGAGTCAACCCCCCACCGAATTGCCAGGCACTCTTTCTCGACTGTGCTGTACCGGGTCTCTCGCTCAGTTTCTGGCTGATGTAAACAATCTACCCCCCTTACCTGCTGGGACAAAACAGCCCCTAGCCCTCTGTTCGAAGTGTCGGTCAGCAGGATAAAAGAGAGGGAAAAGTTAGGTGTGGAGCAAGGGTTCCCCACAGAGAGCCTTCTTCACCTGCACAAATGCCGCCTGGCACTGCTCCATTCATTGGACCAGATCTGGGGCACCCTTTTAGGTGAGGTCAGTCAAGGGGCTTGTCAGCTCCGCAAAGTTCGGCACAAACCGATGGTAATAGCCCGCCAGCCCCAAGAACTACCTCACCTCTTTTTTGGTCTTGGGACGTGGGCAGGATACGATTGTGCATGTCTTATATGTCTGGGGGTGCACCTGCCTGCCTCCCAAGTGGTACCCCAGATACTGTACCTCCCTCCGTCCAACCGCACACTACTTCAAGTTGGTCGTGAGTCCTGCTTGTCTCAAGGACTCCAGAACCGCGGCTACTTGCTGCATATGCTCCGCCCAGGTGTCACTATGGATAATGACATCATCCAAATAGGCGGCAGCATATGCAGGGTGCAGATGCAGCAAGGGGTCCATGAGGCACTGGAAAGTGGCTAGGGCTGATTCTTATGTAGACTCTGGAGACAAGGGAATCTACCAGTAACCCTTGGTCAAATCCGGTGTCGTGAAAAAACGAGCAGTGCCTAACCAATTCAGGAGCTCATTGACCCAGGGAATATGGTAAGCGTCAAACTGTGACACTTCATTCACCTTGCAGTAGTCCACACAAAATCGTATAGACCCATCTTTCTTCACCACAAGAGCTATGGGGCTACACCATGCACTGTGTGACTCTTCTATTACTCCCATCTCCAGCATAGCAGCCAATTCCTTCTTAAGCATTTTTCTCTTTTGTTCAGGTAACCTGTAGGGCCGTGAATGCACCGTCACCCCAGGGCGGGTTTCAAAATGGTGCCCTATGAGAATGGTGGGGAGAGAACACATCTGCAAAGCACTGTTGCAATGCAGCAACATCCACTCTCTGGGCTGGTGTGAGATGGTCATCACAATGGAGGGAGGCAGCAATGGTTGAATTTGGCACCTCCGACCCCAACTCATCTCTGTCTCTAACCAGACTCACTGGAGAAGCGGTTTCAGGCTATCTTCAGGCTTTTAGGAGGTTGAGGTGATATACCTGTGTGCCTCCACCCCTGTCCGACTGCACCACTTCATAGTCAACATCCCCCACTCACCGTGTGACCACAAAGAGTCCTTGCCACTTGGCGAGTAACTTTGAGCTGGATGAAGGGAGTTAAGTACTTTATCTCCTGATAAATGGTAAATGGTAAATGGACTGATTCTTATATAGTGCTTTTCTACTCTCCCGGAGTACTCAAAGCGCTGGTGAAAATTGTCTGAGCCTAGCCTCTCTGTTGTACCAGCACTGCTGATGTTACTGGGCCTGGAGTAAATTGTCCCATGATAACCTCTCCAATGTGTGTAGCTTTGCTCTCAGGTCCAGGACTTATTGAATCTCACTCTTCCTGGGGCTTGGACCTTCCTCCCAGTTTTCTTTAATGAGGTCCAACACTCCCTGTGGCTTCCTGCTGACCAGCAACTCATAGGGAGGAAATCCTGTGGAGGCCCAGGGTACCTCCTGCACTGCAAACAACAGAGGGTCTAGCCAGCGATCCCAATTATGTTTATTCTCATGAATGAACTTACGAATTATGGACTTTAAAGTCGGTCTGCGGGTGGTAGACGCTGGTCCAAACAGATTTAATGCCCAATAATTCGTACAGTTCTTTTAGTGTGCGAGACATGAACGAGGTGCCTTGGTCAGTCAGTATCTCTTTCAGGATGCCGACTCGGGAGATGACCTGAAACAGCACCTGCGGGACATTTTTCGCTGAAATGTTGCGCAGCGGCACTGCCTTGGGATATCGAGTTGCATAATTTACCAGAACTAGTACAAAACAATATCCCCGTGCACTCCGGTGAAATGGCCCAATGAGGTCCATGCCAATGCGCTCAAACGGGACCTTCATTAATGGTAATGGGTGCAAAGGCGCTAATATCACTGAAAAGCACAAAGTTGCTGCTTTCAGGAACCGCTGGGATTTTTTCGATTGCACAAATGGTTCAAGAGTTACAGGAGTTTAAAACACCTTGCACCACCCTGTCACCGGCGACAAGGGAGGTGTTAAAGGGTTAAAAGATTGAAAAAGGTTTGTTTTAATAGATTGTTGCATATGCTTCATATAGTTTTAGGGACACAGTTATTTTTTACTGTATTTTCATTCACATACCGATGAAGGGGAGAGAAAAAATAAATACATTAGCCATCATCATCATCATCATCATACAGAGCATTTTTGAAAACATCAAAATGTGATTTAAACAGCTAAAGTAAATACAGTTTGAATACTCACCGATACTACAGAGCCTTTGCAGTGACACTCCAATAACTGCCTTCCACAGGGGGAAATATCAAAGATTTGTAAAATATCAGAATTATACAGTAGTCTTAAAGCCATTTTATTTTCACCACAGAGAGGAACAGCATTCAGCACATTTCTTTCTTAACTCTGAAAATAAACAGACATCCAACCTGTTGGTAAAGCATGAAAGAAATAAAGTGATTCTTTACATGTTTGTGTGAGACGCTATACATGTCACTTGAGACATGAGAAATATGGGCAAATATGAATTTAAACATTAAATGTTTACATATAATTCTTTTTTTTTTTTAAAAAAGGAATATTTTTATTTCCGGTGTCTATAATATCTAAGGCAGCTCATCAAAATGCCAACAAGTAAATTAAAACAAAGTGTTTTGAGTTATCTTACATAGATCAGAAACATCCACAGACATACACATCAATGCAATATATTAAACCTTAGAATACTATTTCTAATTACAAAGGTTTCTCTTAAAATTATCTTTAATTTTCTAGAAATGGTCAGTGAAATACATAAATGAATCCAACTAAAAGATCTGAATAATACTCACCACAGTACAGCAGCTAAAGCAAAGCAGAAATCACTCTGAAGGAACATGGCACAGCAGGACCAATCTATCTATAGAGCAACAAAATGAAATGTTATTTGTATTATGAAAGTGAGAAAAGATACGAAAAAACAAAAGTAAAACTGACTATAAACAGTCACTAGCATGATTTTTATTGTAATGAAGTCATTTTGGTGTTAAACTGTAATTACTGGTTAATCAGTGTCTCTGTGTGTAATCTGTGGAAGATGCAGGTCCAGCAAGAACTGAACAACTTCCTCTTGTGATTGTGTGAGAAATAAAATTTCCAACATTAGCTGAAAGCTTGAGGCCTTCATTTCATTTGATTTAATTTTATTTTCTGGGCTTGTAAACAGGATGCACAATATTTGGAAAACTGTTACACGAAATCTTGGGTTTGTGTACATTCCCCAAGCTATGACTGCAGCTACATCACCCTGTCAGCATGTTTATAGCGGCTGTGGCTATGTGCTGGTAATGTTACAGCTCACACACTTCCAACAGAGCAGCCACATTAATAATAATAAAACATAGTTTTTAGAAGAAAAATCTAAACTAAATCTTTAGAAAAGCAAACATCCCAAAAATATGACCTTACATGAGCATGAATTTCCTTTATTTTGTCGCAGCAGACATGTTTCAACAAGCTAGTTGTATTCCCGCCTTACATTAGTCTGTTTAATTGTTAAGACACTGGCGGTACCTCCAGTTACTGCAGACACTGATGCAAATTTGTAATAGTCTGTTAATTTAGATTACATATATGGATATATAAAGTTCTTATATGCAAATTCAACAACTGCCCTATTTTTTTTTCAGTGTTCCTGCAATTTCCCTTGGGGAGCCTGAGTTGGTTGCTACCTCTGACTTGGTCCCCTGAGCTTCAGCTAGTGTGTCTATGCAGTGTCCTTTGGTTTCTGAGTCTGTGTCTTAGGTCTCTCCCTTATTCTCCTCAGTGTCTGATCTAGACAACTTAGCTCACTCCTCCCAGTTCCCTCCTTTGCTCCAACGCTCAAGTTAGCTTCCTTGGTTTCTGCCACTGCATCTTAGTTAGCCCTCTTTCAGGACCAGAGTTGATTTATTTGGTTCCTGCATCTGTAGCTAGGCTGGCCCACTCTGGTTCTGTGGTTGAGTTGGCCCCCTCTAGTCCTGGTTCAGTATTTGAGCCAGTCCCCTCTAGTCCTGGTTCAGTGGTTGAGGTGGCCTCTTCTAGCTCTGTTTCAGTGTCCTAGTCTGTGCCCAAGTCTCTTCTCATAATCTCAGTAGAATCGGAACCTGGGTCGGTCCCCTTTGTTTCTGTTCCTGTGCTGGACCCGTTACTCCTTGGATCTGGCTCAGTCCCTATTGTCTCATCCCCTCAGCTGACTGAACCAGCCGCCCCCCTCCTCAGCCATTAAAAGGGCTCCACTTCAGCCATTGTCCTGCTTGGCCACCTGAAAGTCTCCAACCCTGACGCTGGTTATCCACATTGGTTTGTTGTTTTAATTATTGTTTTGTTTCTATAATTATTCCAGCATTCAAAGTTCTGTTTTAAAATTATTAAGGATTAAGCAACCTTGGATAGTGAAAATTGTTTGTGTTTTTGTTGACTGTAGCCTTCCCTGTGTTTCTCTCTGTTCAGTCAAGTGTTAGTATTGTCTCTGTGTCTAGTTAGTTACTTCCTATTTTATTTTGTATTCTATGTCTTTTGTGCTTTGCCTTTATTTTTATGTCCCCGTGTCTCGTTATCTATATTGAGTTGCATTTTAATGCTGCATTTTAATGAATTTAGAAATTTGAGCTTCAGCCTTGACTGTTCGATTTCCAAACCAGCTGCTGATACAATAATGTAAGATACATAATATTGTCACAGACACCAAACATTTTGAGTCTCTGGAGAAAATGAAGACACTGATGAATTCTGATGCACACACTTTCTAGATGTACAATTTATTGTTTGGATATTTCTTCACAGTTTTCTTAAGTATGATCAAATCCACACAAAACATGATATAGGCAGTGATGGCTTCTGTAACAAAACTTTAATTTAGTATGTGGGTTGTGCCCATGAAAAACTTGCCAAATCTTCTCTGCCAATGCCAAACAGCTTATTCTGCTATTGAATCTTGTTTGGTGTTGTTTTATTGGATTGGATGATTGAAATCTGAAGAAACAAGACATATTGACAATTTAACAATTTATTAATTTAACAAATGGGCATCAGTAGCATGTGGAAGAATCATACACAGGCACAACAGCCTGACACCTCCTCATGCACGTCACCAGCTTGGTCACACACTGCTGTGGGATGGCATCCCATTCTTCAACCACCATTTGTTGCAAGTCAGCCAATGTGGTTGTGTTGGTCACTCTGACATGAACAGCATGCCCAAGCTGATCCCACAAGTGTTCCATGGTGTTAAGGTCAGGACTGCAGGCAGGCCATTCCATATTCTCCACTCCCAAATTCTGGAGGTAGTCTCTGATAAACCCTGGTCTGTAGGGGCGAATGTTTTCATCTTGGAGGATAGAGTTCAGTCCCACACTGTGGAGATATGGGATTGTCACTGGTTACAGAATCTCATCTCGATATCTCTCTGCATTGAAATTGCCTCCAATGATGACAAGCCTTGTTTTTTCCAGTGAGGGAGATGCTGCCCCATACCATTACGTTGACATTGCCTCCACCAAAAGCTGTTATGCTATTGGTGCAGCAATCAGCATAGCGTTCTCCACGTCTGTTCTCCTGGAAAAAAATGTCTCATTATGTGCAGAGGGAGCATTCTTTCAGTTCTTCTATATTGCCATCTGACCGTACATATACAGACTTAAAAACAGACCTAAAGGTAGGGAGCAGCTGGATAATATTATGATCAGAATTGCCAAGGGGAGGCTTAGCGCTGGCTGTGTAAGCACCCTTAATATTACCATAGCACCTATCAAGAGTGAAACACTTAACATACTTAAAGAAACCTGACAGGGATTTCTCTGATCTACAATGCATTGTTTTAAAAAAAAAACATCCATAAAAAAATTCCACTATTCCAGCAGCTGGGGTGCCAGACAAATACCATAAAATAACGAAAATTTACCACGTAACAATACAGAAGTATTCTGTACAAGTCAAAATCCTTGTAAAACTAGTAACTGGTTACATCATCTACTGTTCATTTTTTATTATATCAACTGTAAGATGGGTTTTTATATGTAACTTTACATAGAAATCATGTATATTTAATAGATCTTTACTGTTAAAAAGGTATGCTGAAATATAAAGCTAATGGATTTACCTTTTTAAAAATGTCCAGAAAATGTTATTGTAATTACAATATATGGTTAATTACAGATCTTTAAATTACAGATAACTCACAGTCACGCACAAAGAGGGAGCCGAGGCTTGAGTACCACATGCAATGTAACGATCTGGCGATGACTGAGGAAACACTCCAGCCTTTTGTAGCCAGGATGAAATCACCCCACTGCATGCAGGTGCGCAATTATGTATGAGGCTAAGGTGTGTGATTAGCTGGGCGGAGACACACTCAAGCACACTCTGCCTCTGAAAGACAAAGCACACAAACCACACTCACGCTGACACGGGAGAGAGAGAGAACAGATGAGAGAACGACAGAAAAAACGGCGAGTCAGCGTGGGCGGACCATCACAGAATCAAGAAAGGAAGGGACTGTTTATGTATGGGGCCAGAGGTCTGTATGAGTGTGTGAAAAGTGCTCAAAATCACAGAATGAAGTGCTGTATGAATGTGGCTTATAGTTAAAAAAAAAAAAAAAAAAAACAA
>VUQS01063945.1:0-16999 GCA_015108495.1 Heterochromis multidens
TGGATGAGGTTCCTAAATCCCTCATCTTCCACCACTGTGAAAGGTTGTGAATCTTTAACAATCATGTTAACCAGGGCGTCATCCACATCATGTTTCCTGGTACCTACACAGGTGCAACATTATTTCAGTAAAGTACAGACTGTTGTGTTTTAGCCACAATGAGGGGTACTGCATTTAAAGAGATGAGGGGTATATTACATGGCCTGGGAGGCAGCTGCGGTTCATTCTCATGGATACACATAAATCTAACTAACCATCCTGTATGAGATTGATTTCAGAAGATGTATGTTATATTTTACCTTATTGGGAGATATCATGTCAAAATGCCTTTTTGGTGGCTCCATAAAGTCCTTGCGATCGCCTGCTGACGATCCTCAGAATCATCTCAGATCCAGATCACGCAAAACGCTTTCCGTATTTCCCGCGTCTTTTCAACAACTCGAATCGCTTAACGAGGCAGTCGCATGATTTCAGAGAAACAGGGCCTCGTTTGTCTTTGGTCACGTGATATTGTCAAGAACGAAACGGGCCTCGACACAGGCTTAATTTGGACACGCCCCCTTTGCTCGACACAGGCTTCGGGGCTTCAGTGTCAGTCGTAACATCACTAGTCATTGTGTTGGTTGTAAGCCTAATGACTTAACTTGGTTGTAAGCAGGTGTGTTGCTCGCAGGTTGTAGCTGGGTAAGCCCCGTACTGGCCACCTCCTCTTGGAATTACACCATGCCAGTGGACTGGTATGTAACCTTGGCTTGTCACGGTCTTAGCATTATTTTCTGTGATCATGATTGATGCTAATATTCTTTTTATTGTGTATTATAGGACGTTGGCCGGGGTGGGTGGGATACCAGTATGAAATTATTTGAACAATTGAGACAAGGCAGAATGGATCCATACTTCCATGTTGTTTACACAACATGAACATTCTGAAATTCACCTACCATCTGAAAGTTGCAGCAGAAATTCAGACTCATCAGTACCGGCAACATTTTTCCAATTTTCTGTTTTGGTGAATCTGTGCAAAATGTAGCCTCAGTTTCCTGTTATTAGCTGACTTGGTATGGTCTTCTGCTCCTGGAGCCCATCAATATTTGATGTGTTGTGCATTCAGAGATGCTCTTCTGCATACCTTGGTTGTAACGAGTAGTTATAACTGTTGCTTTCCTATCAGCTTAAAGCAGTCTGGAGATTCTCCTCGGACTTCTGGTATCAACAAGGCATTTTTACCCAGAGAGCTGCTGCTCATTGGATATTTTCTCTTTTCCAGACTCTTTAGATACTTGCATTAACAAGCAGTTGAACAGCTGTACCTAACCCTAACCCTCAAATATACCTGAGTGTATATTTGTTCCTGTCATAAATCATAACTATTCCAGATTAGTCCTTACTTATTAGTTAAGCTTCTATATTAATAAATGTTTGTGCACCAGACCTACAAGGAGCCAATATTTTAAATAAAAGCGTTGCCTATCTTTATTGCTTTTTTTTTTCTTTTCCTAATCATATTTATCACTTGAAATGAGCCTTTATATTCATAGATATCAGCCTGTGTCAGTATGTCTATAAACTACAGTTCTAATATTCCTGACCTAAGAGCAACGGGATGACCAGTATGTTTGCTTCTCCCATTCTTGGCTTCATTCTCTATAATACTGTAGACATAGTAATCATGATTATTATTTCACCATAATTATAATCATCCCCATAATCATCTTTATCACTATTATGCAGACCTTGATCTCCAATATTAGAATAAATTGTCAGTGTCCTGAACAGTTCAGAAAAAAAGATGATACATTTGAATAATTACAATAAACCCATTACATTTTAACATTAAAATCTCTCATCTAAACAGCGACATAGAACCAAGATTTTAAAATGTTTTAAGCAGGTTAAAAAAAACCGACAAGCAACTTTCAACTGGCAAATTAAGCTGAACTTTAAGTTAGTCTTGCTTTGCTCATTTGATTAGTTTTTCTATCAAATGAGGATGACGTGATGGGTGTGATTTAAATTTTGTCAGCGGTGTAAAGAAGGCAGAAGCAATGGCTCTAAGTGCTGAAATTTTCATTGAGAAATTATCTTAATAAATGTGTTTATTAAATAAAAAAGTATACACATTAATAAAAATTCAAGTAATATTAATAAGCAAATATTATAAACACAATAAATGCATTAAAATACAAAAGGGCAAAGTAAGTATAAGCAGTATAAGCATATTATTATAATGACATTAATTTAAAATCTTAAAGGGCATTGCATGTAATGTTTGTTGATTCTTCAACCATGGGAACCATTGGGTCAGTGAAAACCACAGGAAAAGTCTTATTTAATTCATATATTTTATGTAGTACTTTTTCATGAACAGTGAAAATGAAAGCGTCTTGAGGCAACCGTTGTTGTGATTTGGCGCTATATAAATAAAACTGAATTGAATTGAATTGAATTGAAGTGAAGTGAATTGAAAATGATGCAGTGTACAGTACAGAGGATAAGGGAAACAATTTAATGTTAAAGAATGTACTGAAAATGTGAATGCAACAGAAGAGCAAACAAATGGGATTAATTCAGCTTTTTATACCTAATAACCCTTCATCAGTACCTACTTTCTTACTGTAGTTTTTCCCACCAGTTAGATCCACCAGTTGAAAATGCCTCTACATTGAGTTATTCTTATCTTAAATAACACTTCTCCATCCCTCACTTTTCCCTTAATTTACAAAAAAAAAAAATTAAATATGTAAGTATAATTTTTAACACTCTATTTTACATAATTGCCCTCAGACAAATTTTCTTACTACCCATATCAGTTATGTTGTTTATGTTGCCTTAAATGATTGCAACTAGTCACAATGGTGAAGAAGAACCCAGTGACATGTCACAATCAAGGCAGGCCTTCTTTTATAAATTAATTGTGACAAGGGCACATGGTGAGAGAATAAAGTGAAATTATTTGTTTTAGGAATCTTATTTAAAATGATGTGAACAGTAAATAAAAAGTGTGTGTGTGTGCACATGAAGGTGAAGAGAAGTTATTTTATTTTATTTTGCATGCTGAGACATTCTGTTATTCTTTTTGTTGCCCCAGGGCAACTTTGTGCTGTCTATAGATTTTCATTTGGTATTACTGGTTTCAACATCGAAAGGAGCCAGTTGAGGTGGTTCGGGCATGTGACAAGGATGCAACCTGGGTGCCTTCTGGGGGAGGTGTTCCGGGCATGTCCCACCGGGTGGAGGCCCCGGGGCAGACCCAGGACACGCTGGAGAAATCATATCTCTCAGCTGGCCTGGGAACGCCTCAGTGTTCCCCCCGGACAAATTTAGCATTTTACATGCTTGACAGGATCTTACAGTGTTTGCATTTTGGACCTTGCATTGAAACAGAAGAAAGGATATCTACCGTTGCAGTTTCCATTGTTCCATTTCCCTGACTTTAAAGCAAATAATGTACAGTACTCTTTTGACATGTAGTTATTAGGCTGAGAAGACATCCAGTTAGTGAATGTGGAGGTATTCTTGCCAGACCAGAAGGCCCAGGGTTCCCTGTAAAGGCTGATCAGTACCTGCACAACCACAATTCTGTCAAAGCAAGCGTGATGTTGAATTTCTCCACTTTGCTTCTTATCCTGGCCAGGTCTATGTGGTGTGTCCTGCAGTATGACTGAGCCTCTGGCCAGGTTTGTTGTTCCCTTAATAAGACAAAACTTGTATTGTTGGCTTTGAGAGGTTTAAGAGAGGAGTGAGTGTCAAGACAGGTGCATTATGAAAATTTTAAATTGGAATATCTTAAGAATGTGAGGGTAAGCAATTAAACTTTTTCTTACCATCATAACACAGGAAAAGGTACAGAGTATCACAGGGTGCATCATTCAATTCATCATCCAATCAGTGCAAACTCAAGGAATCTATTATAAATCTAACAGGTTCTTGAGATTATATAGACTACCTGTGTGTGTGTGTGTGGTGTTTGTTAATGCGCACAAATTCTGGGTTCTCTGAGTCTGTAAAACTGAAAATGACAAAATATGAAGCGGAGATGTGTTGCATGTTAGGAAGTAAGTTATAGCAAGAGCAAAGGAAAGAAAGTTGGAGAAGAGAAAGTTAGTATTGAAAACTCACTCAGAAAGGTTGGATTAAAAACTGGTAAATTTAAAATCTGATAGCTGATATCTGATTGGCTACAAGTATGCAGAGAAAGGTGTGAATCTGAATTCCAATTGTAAGGCTACTACTTTTAAAACTGAATTATTAAAAAAAATAAATAAATACAACTACCCAAATTACATCATTCTGTGTCTATAAGCCATTTCATGTCAGTTTTTTTTTTTTTAATACTACTGACCTGAGAGCAGCAGGATAACCAGAATGTTGTTTTGTCCATTATGTTCTTCTTTCAGTATAACAGATATATTCAACATTATTATATTATACAACATACAATATTACAATATTATGCAACATTTTTACTGTATTTATCATTTACTACAAAATCAGCTTTATCTTCAATATTTGAATGGATTGCTTGCTGTACAAATGTCCAAAAATATCTAAAATAACTAAATGTACTTTAGCCTAATGAAGCTTATGCGTAAGTTCCAAAAGGAAGATCTGTAATCACTCATCTGCCTGCTTTCCTGGTTGTTTGGCTGCTAGTCTGTTCTTTACATCACTACCATTTTCCCACGCTGTCAAAATCAATACTGAAATAATTATACTAGTCCAATCATGCTCTTGCCCGCCTTCTTTGAGCCAATCAGCCACCACTCTGCGTGGTTTAAATCTCAGTGCTTTGTCATTCTTCCTGTCAGACTCTCGTTCGTACAAACCACCTCCTCCCCATCTCCACCTCACCTGAGTCACTCAGAGCTCCATCCAAGCCACAATCTTCATCTTCACCACCACCAGCGTCTGGACTCTAGGGGTCCTGTCCTAAATCCTATCACCTCTGAGATTCCATTCTGCCATGATGGGTCATCAGAGTCTAATTGCCAAATACATTAATTAATTTCTCTATCTCAATAAATCATGTTCAATTCTTCCAAATGATCTCTCTTTATTGAAATTCGAGTGTATAATGTCTTAACATTCATATTAGCTACCTCCAAAAATGACAAATTGAAATATCTATATGTTTTAACAAAAGAAATTATCTGAATGCTGCTAATCCCACCTGACCAGTCACTCTGCTTTCCTTCTGGTGTGACAGCATGTGAAATCATCTAAAATGCTATTTTAAGGAGGTTTTTCCTTCTTTTTTATTTGCTTCTTCATTTCATGTATTTCCCAAGCAAATGAAGATGTACCCAGTGGCATGTGATTGAAAAAGTATGAAGAAGGCAAAGCCTTTAAATGTATGAATACTATAGACATATATATTTATGTTTACACAATTTAAAGATTAAAATAAGGTTAAAGCTATATATATAGAAATATATATATAATAAAAGCAATATTATAATTACTTTATATAATGTTTGTTTTTTTTTTAAATCCACGTGTTTAAGAGTGTTTGTCAACAACAGGATATTCAAATTTCAAATGCATGTATCGGTCAATGCAAAGTAGGTAAAGTGTAAAGTGGAGATAAAGTCTTATTTCAATCCCTAAAGATATGCAATACAGGTGTGTATTCTGGATGTGTTCTTGAACAATGACTGTGATGCAATGTACAGAGGGGAAGGGAAAATTATTTAATAATAAAGAATAGACTGAAAATGAGAATGTAACAATGGATCAAACAGATTGAATCAGAAAAAAACATGTAAATAATCTTTCATTTGCTTCTGGCTGTCTTCTACAATCAACTTTAAAGTATTTCTGAAATTAGCTGCCTCTTATTTTATCTTGACTGATTTACCTTCCCAAGATCTTTTGGCGTGGGTAGTTTTGCATTCCTGAAAATTAAGGCCATGTTTCCCAGTTCCCAAATTTCCAAATAACCTCTCTGGAGTGGCACAAACTGTATCTACTCAATATATAAAGTAGACACCCCTCATTTCTTTATATTTTTTGTGTCTGATTTCAGCATTTCCTGGTTTGTTTCCTTATTTTTATATTCCCAAGTTTTGGTTTCTCATCTACTTCTGTTCTTGGTTTCAGTTTATATTATATTTCCTGAGTCCCTAATGTCCTTGTGTCTGGTCTAGTCCCTGTCTCTGTGTTTTGTCTTGTATCCTTTTGTGTCAAGTTAGTTATTAGTTACTTGCCTCAGTGTTTAGTTCTTTGTTCTTGATATCTTGCTTTGTTTTCTCTCTATGTTTAGTATTTATATTCTTAGTTTTAGTTATCTGGGTTCTGTTCTTGGTTATAGTTTGTTGTATTCTATCTCTTGTTTTAGTTATCATGCTCCCCCTGTGTTCCCCATGCCTTTTCACTCATTTTCACTCATTTTGATCTAAAACACACAACCCATGCAGTAAAAGCATACCTAAATCAAAAAATACACTTGCTACAGATCTAATCTTTATGGACGTGAACAGTCTTTCATTTTACGTCTAACCAATATTGTCAACCAATCAGTCGTTTCTCAAAAAAAAAAAAAATTTGCTTCTCTCCAGAACATAGGGTTATGGTTTGTTGGTTAGAGCTGGTTGATGCAATGTGCCCATCCTCCTACTGTACAGTGATGATGATGTGAGATATGTCTGTTAAGTGAAACTCTGGTTAATGCAATACGTATTACTTTTTAAAAAGTGATGCATTATGTTTGTTTATTCACTCGCTATAGAAAGTAAATCTTGTTACATTCCTTTTGCACTACCCTGCAACATAGCCTGAGATGCATCATCACATAATTACCAAGTAAACAATATAATTCTTAGGAGCCATGCCCACACAATGCCCAAATCCATATCCTAATGAGGACACACATACACACCCACACACACACACACAAGATCTTTCTTTTCGTGTTTAAGAATGACCACAAACCAGGCAGCAAAGTTGCAAAAATTCTATTGCAGAAAAAGGTACAGGTAGAAATACAGTAAATGTCACAATACTACAGACCTGACTGCAAATCACTACATTTGTTGCCTGTTGAAAATCAAGCTTTGGCTGCTTGGTTGGGGTCTGCATACACCCAGCTTTAACATCATTCTGGTCCCAGGGTTGTTCACTGCTAGCTGTGTGCTACCATTTTGTCTTTGCAGATGCTTGGAAAGATTTGATATTGTGTTTGCAGCGCTGGATCGCTGTTTCTGGCCAGGGCAGTTGTTGTCCTTGGTGCAATAAAAATGACATCACTGAATCAGATCACTCCCCTATTTCCTCTTCCGCCACAGAAACTGAAATCAGCTTGGATCATGATGTCATGAACAATGTGAAACACATTACACCCAGCACTGTTCACAAGGACATGGTAGACATTCTTCTTGATGTTTAATTATAGTCAACAGTTCTGTCAGACACATAGCTCGTTTGCATTTTCCACTTTGGAAATGCAAACAAGCTTTTTCATTATTGTAAGATAACAGAAATCAAACACACACACTGTGTCATATATATGTTTAATTCAAAGGTTCAAGGCAGACAAGATTTGAAAGCACACCTTGAAGTCAAAAAGCCCACCACACACCTCAGTGCAAAGTTATTTCTTTATTGTCTGTTGTTTTATTAAAGCTTTACCATTTTTAAAAATATTTTTTTTAAAGCTAAGATATGATATGATATTTGAGACATGATACAATGTAGTGCACTGTAGTGCTCATGTAGATTTCAATATTGACTAATGTATGAATTTCAAAGAACAGGTGTACTTACTTCATCTGAGCTTTGGGGCTATGGAGCATAGGATTCTGTTGATCTTTATGTATTTACCTTATTATTGGTCATGTACCCACTGCTGCTTACTTGTTTTTTTCACCCCAATGCAAACTATAAGGAAAATCATATTATTTAAATGAAAAAACAAATGCAAACAAATCCATGTATGATGATACAAAGAGGAGGTCACATGGCTAATTACATGCAGCATAGGTTAAAGACTTTGCCTGTCATTTGAATGCTTTGGATGTTTTGTATTGTTTGTTTATAGGCAACCAGCTTTCACCAACATTTTTTCCAGGACTGGAAATAGTTCTATTATGCTGAGAGTAGAACAGAAGTGACTCTCAGCTTTGTGGTTTTTAAGGATTTTTAACAAATGTGGTGGCTCAAAGTTTTGGTCTCTTTACGTGGGAATTATGTGTCTTCAGGCTGCATGGAAACAAACATAACTACAGGAAACAAACTTTGAAGTTTGAGTATGTCAGTGTCTATAACGTATGAGGAGAGAGAGTGGTATTACATGCATCCAAGGTCCCTAACTGGAAGGCAGCCAGTGGACAATGTATTTACATGGTATGCATCTCAAGCTTTAAGCTGCTGCAGTGTTCTTTTTTTGCATGGATTGGTGATATGGCATTTATGTTGACTAGAAGGCTGTGATATTATTTTATATATATATGATTTAAAGAAGATGTTGACTGAAATGGAAATCAATTTCACCACGGTGAGAGTGTCCATCTGTAAAACTGCTTTGAAAAAAATTGTGATTTATAAGTGTACAGGGATCTCGTCTGCTAGGTAATCATTACCAGCTGTACTTTGTATGTATGAAGAAAGGATATATAGGTATATAAACAGAATGTTATGCTAAAACACATGAGTCCACTTGTATCTTACTTGTATCATCACACGAGCACATTTTTCTAGAAACTGGATATGAATAAACCTTTATTCCTATTCCTCTTATGTGTCATTTTACCATATAAGTACTATCGTGGGACGAGCTAAGGTATTGGAGTAAGTATTGCTGTAAGTATACTATGGTGTTCTCTTAAAAGTCATTGTGGCCCTGAGACCCAAACTAATATTAAGTGAATCATAATAAAGGAGGAAAATCCAGGAAACACTAGAGACACATTCTTGTAGTTTAAAGCTGAATTGTGTGGGTTTGCACTCATTCCAGTAAAGGCGAGTAACCCAATTTTGGCCCAGTTTCTAAAAGTGTTTATTGTGAAAGTGTTTCTAAAAGTGCCTTGCACACAATCCTGCATCAACAGGGAAAAAAAATAGCAGTTTTTGCCTGCCTATTCAGATTCCATTTGTGATGCAGACTCATGCATGACCAAGCCAGCAAAAAACACATTCACATAATTTTGGGAGAGATTAGTTTAATTTTGTACTTATTAACATTTGGATCAAGAAGAGAAACCGAAGAGAAAAAGAAAAAAAAAAGCATACACGTGCATGCCTCAAACAAGCCCCCTGCAGACACTGAGGGCAGGCATGCAGACACAAATAACTCAGAACTCCAGCCAGGCAGACAAGGCGTATTTCACAGTCAAGGAGTGCCCTACTCTGCGCAGCAACAGGGATCATTAATCTCTAGGAGACAAGCCCTCTGGCCTGGAGCTGGCACAGGTAGACATGAAGTTGGCTGAGCTCAGGCCATGAGCCTACAACACTACCGGTCTCACTATGTTATCCGTTGTCAGATAGTACAGAGCCGGGGCAGCACCTAGATGGAGATGTACCCCAGCCAAGAGCCACAGACCCTTGGAGAGTGACAGTGGTGATGTTTGAGCTGGATCTCAGTCTTGACTGTTGCTGGTTTGATCTCGAAAGAGAGATAAAACTGCTGGGGCAAAAGTTGTTGCTGTAGCATGGGACTACTACTTGTTATTTAAAAGTCACATATACTATTTATTCATCATCATTCATTTAAGAAATCTCTGGATTTTGCTTTTCATCTCATGTGCCCAATAAGTGCTCTGATTCTTCTCCAAAATTAGTTTTATTCTCTCTTCACTTTAGGAAGATCAGAGGAGACCAATATCATTGATCTGTAATCCTCTCTTGATCAGTAAGCTCAGCTTAATGGAGATACTTTTATCAAGTGAGAGTAAACTTCAGTGTCTTTTATAAATCTTAGCTCACTGAGGTGTCAAATTAAAGCTAATTATTATGAAACTGAATTAAACCTGCACTACTTCAACACTTAAGCCAAATCATATAAAAAGAGGTGTTTTTGGCACACCAGCAAGACGAATGAGGAAAGACAAACTAGTTTTAATCAGGCTAAAGTAGAGCTGTGGCTTAAATGTTGGGACTCAAACCAGCAATGCCTGAATTTAAAAACCGTTTACAATGTGCTAATACGTATCTAATCCTGCTGAAGGTGATACCATAGTACAATATTTCTTTAGATAATTCAAGTGTTTGGGCTGCTGAGAAGTCAGCCCTGAATTTCCAACCTCGTCTATGAAAACCTCTACAAAAGTTCAGAGTGAATGTGAGACTCATGCTGTGGCCTGAGGTGTCAAACATCTAAGCCACAACTGCCATTTGCTACTCTGTAGTCACTGGTAGGTATTTAACAGCATGATGTGAAATTACATGCTGTTACGGGGATAGCCTTTTCTTTAGGAAGGTAGTCTGATGGGTAATATATCTGTGGTGTAGGTCCAGTATTGTGGGAAAGTGATCCACTGCCCTCTCTGCTGTGTGTGCACGCGAGTCAGTGAGAGCAACGTTTGCAGTATGTAGTCTCAGTCCTCTGTGACAGCATGCCAACAGAAGTAGCTACAGCACCCGAAAAAGTGTCTTTTATGAGTAAAACTGTTAGTAGCAAGCTGTAAACTGTGTTCACTATTTCCATAAAGGAATAAAGTCCTGTTGGTGCTACTTTATGACATCTCTCTGCATCACTCCACTTTGCCGAGTTGGTCCAGATGAGAAGTCTAGCTACTAGCTACAAGCCAGCCTAAAGTAGAGACACAGCATTTACCAGAGATCTTCTACTATAATCAGGAGCCACAAATCGGGTGGGAGGTAACAATGCGACAAGCTTAACATGCATCGACACGACACACAAAATTTCCCTAAAGGTGGTATGCTATGGTCTTCATGTCGGTTTACCCTCCAAACCCCAATGTTCCAGATTCCTGAGAAATCTGAAAGAAAAGGGGAAATCAGATGAACATTATAAATGCCTAAATATAGCTTAAAAAATTAGCTGTAAAGTGTCAATTATAAGTTAGTTTTAATTTAAAGATCACAAGTAGCTCTTTTAAACTATATATGACCATTTAGGATTTGCACATTTGTACATTTCATCATCTATTTCTCATCGTCTATTTTCACTCTGATAAACAGTTTGATTTCATTCTCACATCGTATGAGAGTTTATTCACTAAGCGTCCAAGTCGTTAGTAATGTTAGATCTACTTCGAAGAAAGTTTCAGTAACGCTGGCTAACAGCAGCAAAAACAGCAGCACTTGCCGACCGAAAAGTTCTGGAAATCCTCAACAAATCACCTCAGTATCACTGTCATCAGATAGAAGTGAGCTTCACTAACTCATCGACCCATATTGGACTTCTTTCACAAAGATTTACAGCCTCCTCCAGAGTAAACAGTTGTGGCTGCTCCATACCCGGCATTACGTATGTGGTAAACGGTGATCTGACAGCCTCCACTCACTAGATAAACACCAGTCAGAGCATTTGAGGTGACTCGGGGGTAAAAACATAAATTATATCGCAGAAAATTTAATTGTGACATAACTGTTTTTTATTCCTCAGTTACTGCTAAGTGTTGACATTATTAAAATATAGTGTGTACAAAAACATTTTTATACAAAAACAGTAGTAGAAACACGCTGGCTGTTATGTGGTACAGAGGGTTAAAGATGCAGAAACAATCACCAAGCAATAATGCAAAGATTTAAACGTGCAGCAGCGCATTAGCTGTCCTGTCTCATAAAGAAGATGGCAAATACAGGAAAAGATTCAGGTAACATGCTGCAGGGATGACCTCTTGGACTACGGAGTTTTGCACCAGAAAATATTTCACTGTTAATGTTCTTGTTCAAGTTGTCAAGTTAGCAGTGTTGTTCCTATAATCATGTTGTTTTCGGTCCATGACTGACTGCACGTGTGATGTATGAATGGTGTTGAGTTTAGCTAGCAATGCAATCATGACTGAGGCTACGATTTTAATTAGAGACCTGTGTCAGTGTTCACGTTTAAATTTAAATGTTACCCCTAGCAACACGCTCCAAGCTCAGGAGTCCCTGTGAAGAGAAGCATTCTATTTTTTCCACTGCAGCTGATAAGAGGAAAGTTCACAGTGATGGTGATCGCAAACCATTACACTGAAACATAAAAAGAAATCCCAAATTTAGAGCCTGTTTACTGATTGCCTGCTTTACATTATCAAATGTCTTTGAGTGGACATCCATTTTTTACTGCTTATCTAAGTCTGGGAGATGGGAGCAGAAGAAGCAGATAGACCCTGACCTACCTTTCCCTACCCGCCACCTACTCCTCTTCTGTGGGGGACACAGAGATGCTCCCATCAGCAGAGAGACATAAGCTCTCCAGGTTAGTCCTGGGTTTGAAAGTCTGCACTTCGATCACATCTTCATTGTTTGATTTAACATCTACTGTGGTAGTCTACAGAGGCAAAATTACAAAATGGTCTCTCTATCCAAAAACTTATGGACCTAACCGTAGATGGTCTTCAAGGATTTTGTACGGTGACAGAACAGAATCAGAAATGTGAGTGATCTCTCAAACAGCACAGTGCCTGCATCTCATGCAGAAAGCAAACACAGTACAGTGAAGTGGCAAGGGAAATTGCAATGGCAGGCTAAGACCAGCAATTTACTCCAAAACAAAATCACTTTGGCAGCTTCTCACATTCTGTTGATTTCAGCACTGCAGGCAAATGCCACCATACTCGCTCCAGCTCCAGGTGTGTTTGTTCAGCAGTGTCGATGCCAGATGCCAGAAGAGCTCAACAGGCACAGGGGAAGCGGACTCGACTCAAGAGTTTTTCAAAGCCAGGAATAAACACTTAAACTACTATTGAAAGTAGAAACAATTAGCCTGAATTCAGTCAGAGGATCTCATTGACCAGTGGCAGGTGGTTCACCTCTCCAGCTTGTAGCCATTGTTGCAACAGAAGCCAAATGATAGTTATTTGTGGTATGAGGAGACTGATACAGTCTCATGTGTACAGATTAGCCTGTTGCTAATAGGTTTAGTTTAACTTAAAAATTTGAGGCGGGGAAAATAGCTATCCGAGCATTAAGTTTTCATCCATGTGTTTTTATGGAAATGATGAATATAAACATTAAAAAAAGGAATAGAGTGAAAATTTAAAACAAAGTTGTAATTAAAATACACTTGGCTGAGGTGGAACAATGGACGTGCAATAAAAATGTAAAAATCAAATAGATTAAAAGAGTTAAGAAACTGGAATCAGATGTAAGAAACACAAATGTCACACTTCCCTATGGTTTGACATTTTACTGGTATTCTCTTCATTATGTAATTTCTTCTACTCCTCTTTGGCAATAGACAGGAGCACTTTTAATGAAATTATCCAACAAATAATATGGCGCACTGTGCGATGCAGTCTGCCCACAAAGTCTGTGTTTCAGTTTTGGTGAGTGAAATTCTAGTAATTTTTTTGTGTGTTATTTAGTACTAACTGTGTACATTGTACCCATACAGTTTGTGAATTTAACTTGCTAACCAAGTTGCTAGTGTTATGTGACAACTTGGCACTCAACCATCTCCAAATATGGAGATGGTTGAGCTCATTTCTGGCTCCAGTGGAAAAATGCTCACATTATAGCCTCAAAATGACAGAAATCAATGGCTGACATTACAGTGGCTATGTCCAACTCTAATATTCAGTTATTGCCTATAACCAGTGCTTGAAGGGGACCTTAAATACATTATATGGACAAAATTATTGGGCCACATCTCTTAATCTTCAGCTGTATACAATCGATTACCTAGCCATGCAGTTTGCTTTTTTTTAAGAGCTTACTTAATTTGGGTGTGGTGCTGTAATAGTATGCCACCGTAAACAAGCCAGTTTGTGAAATTTCTTCCCTCCTAGATTTTCCATGATCAACTGTAAGTGGTATTGCAACGTGGAAGCATTTAGGAACTGTTAGCTGCTAGATTACCTTTGCATGACTCACACTTCAAAATAATCCATTTTTATTTTATTGTTGGCCTTTGTGCACTTTGAAACAAGATGATTTAGTTACTGTTCCTTTAAGAGCTTAAGAAACAGAGCATTCATAGTTTGAAATTTGGACTTTTGGCTAACAGGGATTACTTATTACTTACTTATTTGAAACTTTTTTCAGAATAAAAGCACAATAGGTCCACTGTAACAATAAAATGTGGTTGCTGGTGCTGTAAAAAGATGCTGCAGGGGATCAATGTTACAGCTCCCATCTCTGGCTCCATACTTTACACAAAGACATTGAAATTACACACACAAATGGGATTATGAAATCATCTAACATGTTGAACAACAGGACACAGAACTAAAGGAAGACTGGCACTTTCCACTGTAATGAGGATGGGGAAAGTGGGACAGCCATTAGTCTTTGCAGTAACAATTGATTAAGCGTATTATTGTTCTCTACAGGCAGAAATGTACCTAGAGATACTTGAAACTCCTGTTTTAGTAAAAATGTCTTCATCTTAAAGGGTCACTGGAACGCATTCCTTGGATCCTGGTGTTGTTAATGACCCAGATTTATTCATAATCTAACATAAAAATGACTCAATACGACCCTTCCAAAGCCATTTCATTCCTTTGTCTACATTTTGAAATCCATGTGCAGACTGCACTTGAAGGTGCGTGTTGCATATGTGTGACTTATGAATAATGAGTCACAGCCAGTGTAATACAGTTACCAAACCCCTTAAAGTCTCTCACACAGGTTGGAAAAATGTCACCAAATGAAAATGTTCTGCACTTTGCATTAACAGAAAACCAGAGTCAAAAAAAGATTTTACACAAGCACTTGTGGTATAATTTGCACCACACTCGAAAAGATTTTTGCATGACACTGTCACACCAATTTGCCTATTCTCTCCTCAGCTCTCCTCTCTTCTTCCTCGCCCACCTGCTCCCTCCCTCCATTTCACTAAACAGATGGAGGTGTCAGTGGATTTCCACCTAAGCACAAGCCAGGGCGGAGCTACCGGGCTTATTTGCATGTTCGGGAGTGAGGAGCTGTCTGTGTGGGTCACAAAGGCTCCTCAGCTGACCCAGCTGTGTGGTCTGCCTGCACAAAGAGGTCAAGGGCAGGTGAGCTGTGACAGGGGGAGAAGCTCTGTGCTGCTTTTCTATTACCACAACCACTGGATGCACCCTCTGTCCTTGTTCTTGTCTTATAGACCTGATAAAAATAAAGCACCATTTTTAGCTTACAGGTATAGTTCATTGCCCAAAATAAACTCTTGCCCTTGTTTATGTTGTTTTCAGGTTAATTTTGCCGCAGAAATTGTCCACCTGCTTCTGCCAGCGGCAAACATGGCGGATTCTTTAAGCAGTGTGAGACAGGTTCTCAGCTGAAACCTACTATTTATGATGTCATTTGATGTCGTCAGTCGCTCCCCTACTGAGTGACAAATGTGAAACAGTTAGCATCTGCCACTGTGCATTCACATGTAAAAGGAAAACCAAAAATATTTGCTAAAATGGCAAAGAGCTGTTACCGAAAAATACTTCATAAAGATGCTAAGAGGAACTTTTAACAAGCAGCCAAAAACTAAACAGAAGCAATGTGGAATGATACTTGCTAATCTGCTGCGTAAAGTTTAACTAACCAAACTCTACCTTTAATAGTAAAACAGAGAAAATTCCTACTAGTTTGGCATGTAAGCAGATTAGAAAATGTCTGGCACAACTTCACCAACCTGCTCAGTACATGGGGAAAAAAAAGAGTCTGAAAATACAGAACAGTACTTACAGTTGGACCTTTCGGAGAAACTCTGGAGACAGCCATTAGCTGTTTCCTCCCTCTCTGTACTGAGCACACAAGTGTGTAAAATGCATAGCCTTCTCCTCTGTCTGTGCAGTGAACACATACATTTATGAAAATATGAAGCTTTTCCTTTAAACTACCACTATGTATAAATACACCCTTAGGCTTTTCCATAATATGCCAGTGTTTATATAATTCTTGATTTATTTGTATTTGTCTCCTTTTTTTAATTATCATTGGTATTACCCCTCAGAGCTTGGTTTGGTCATTCCATTTGGACAAGGGTGTTAGTCATTTCATGTTGTCAAGTCATTTCTCGTAATTTTTTTAAAATTTCCTCTGAAGTCTTTCACTTTCTGTCTTTACCACTTTTCTCTCCTTTGTAAATGTTTTGCTCTGTTGAATTTGTCTCACCTGTGTTCAGTTATCTGATCACTAGGTATAAATGCTGCTCAAAAAATTAGAGGAACACTTTGAAAACACATCAGATCACAAAGGGAAAAAAAATCATGCTGTATATCCATATACTGATATGGACTGGGTAATGTGTTAGGAATGAAAGGATGCCACATCATTTGATGGAAATGAAAATGATCAACCTACAGAGGTCCAAATTCAAAGACACCCTGAAAATCAAAATGACAAAATGATGCAGCAGGCTAGTCCATTTTGCCAAAATTTCATTGCAGAAACTCAAAATGGTACTCAGTAGTTTGTATGGCCCCCACGTGCTTATATGCATGCTTGACAACATCGGGGCATGCTCCTAATGAGACAACTGATGATGTCATGGGGGATCTCCTCCCAGATCTGGACCAGGGCATCACTGAGCTCCTGTTTTTGTAAAAATCTTAAAGGGCCACATTCCTTGGATCCTAGTGTTGTTAATGACCCAGATTTATTCATAATCTAACACAAAAACAACTCAGTATGACCACTTCCAAAGCCTTCCAAAATTCCTTCATCCTCCAGGAACTGCCTGCATACTCTTGCCACATGAGGCAGGGCATTGTCATGCACCAGGATGAACCCAGGATCCACTGCACCGGTCTAAGGGTTGACAATGGGTCTAAGGGTTTCATCCCGATACCTAATGGCAGTCAGGGTGCTGTTGTCTAGCCTGTAGAGGTCTGTGTGTGTCTCTCCATGGATATGCCTTCCCAGACCACGACTGACCCACCACCAAACCGGTCATACTGAACGATGTTAC